>PVIR01021876.1:0-28932 GCA_004026965.1 Petromus typicus
AACTCACATCACAATCCTCCTGCCTCTGCCTCCCGAGTGCTGGGATTACAGGCGTGAGCCACCACGCCCGGCACTGTGGTATGTGGTATGTGGTACTGGTTGCTGCTGGGTGTGAGTCTCCACACCCAGTATTGTTATGTGGTTACCGGGGAATCGAACCCGGGCCCTTGCGCTTGCAAGACAGGCGCCGGAACCACTGAGCTAACTCCCCGGCCCTGTACACATGCTTTTAGAAACAGGGTCTCATTATGTAATCTGGGCTGTCCTCAAACTCATAGTATCCTCCTACCTCAGCCTCCTGAGTTCTAGAATAACAGGTAGCACTACTGTGTCTGGCTATTCTTATTTTAAAGATAAGAAAATGAACAGACTTAATAACTTGTCCACAGTCACACAAATGGCAAAGCTGGACTCCCAGCTGCCATATTAAATGCCTGTGTCTTTTTTTTTTGGTGGTGGTGCCAGTCCTGTCCTGTATATATTTGGAAAGTCCTCTACCACTGAGCTGCATCCCTTGTCATTTCCTTTCTCTATTTCTCTCTTGATTTTTTGAGACAAGGTCTCACTTTGTAGTTCAGCCTGACCCTGAACTCACTGTGTAGCCCAGGCTGGCCTCGAACTTGTGGCAATCCTTCTGCCTCTGCCTCTCGAGTGCTGGGATTATAGGCATGAGCCACTACACCTGGCCCTAGTCTCTGATATTTCTCTGTTTTGCAGTGCTTATGGGATATCTTTTCAAAAGATGTAAAAGAAATTCAAAAGAAGTTGCCAACTGGCCCCCAACACCAGGCAAACAGTGACATTATATATCTTACCAACGGTCAAGGGGAAGGGTTAAAAGCAGCAGCTCCCAAAAGATGAGGCACCCCTACTCCACTCATCCTAGAAGGATGGATAATGACATCTAGTCTACCAGTCAGAGGCATAAACACAGCTGCAAGGCCATCTCTCAACAGCAATCTCCCCAAGCAACCAGAAATTAAAGATGAAAGTCCCAAAGTCTGCAAATGCTGGTAGAGATGGTTTTATCTGCCTAAGAAGGTTTGCTTACAATTAAGAGTGAGTTCTCTTCAAAATGAAGACATTGAAGAAATCTACTACTTTCTCCCATGTAACCCTCAACAGTTTCACTAAACAGAAACTCCCTGCCTTTTAGACATTAAACATTCTAGTTATTTTCATACAGTACATTTTGTATTGCAAATGAACAGGGACTCACCGAACCATTTAATATTTGGCTCTACTCGTGCCACTGTGCCAGAAGCCACTGTTGATTGATACTGCAGAGGCTTAATCACTTTACCACGACTATTCCTAAATTGAGGAAATAACAGATTTTGGTTGATGACAGAAGAAAGGCAACAGCAAAGGGTGGTTTACAGAATACTTTTCCATCAAAAAGACTTTTTAAAAAAATTGTTTGGCTTTAAATGATCATGAAATACAGATTTCAATAAACAAAAAGTACTTCTACATTTGAAACAGATTGCCCACAAGCTATTTAACCTCTTGCAAAACAACACGTAATAATTTCTGCTAGAGGAATAACAATACTGATGTTTAAAAATCCATTTAGTATTTGTTTACTCTTTAAAAAAAAAAAAACTACATACTTGAGTTTTTTGGTAATTATTTGAAGGCTAAAACTCAAAATTCTAAAACAAACTGCAAAGTAGGTGACTAACGCAGATTAAGTTCACTGACATTTGTGTTTTAGACACATCTTTCAGAACAGATGAAGAATCTAATTACCAAACAAGTTAAGATCAGCTAGCAAAATGCCACACTCAGCAAGTCCTAGGAGGGGAGGCTGCCTCAGCAGAACTCAGAGCTGACATGAGCGTCAAAGAGCCACAAACAACACTGTGATCTAAAATTTGGTACCAACAGACAAATTTTGTGAGTTTTTATAACTAGTCCTATATGCTTTGTATTTGATCTGATGAATATTTAACTCTGACATTGTGCCACCCGTACTACTTGTTGAAGAGTATCATAAGTCATTTTACCATTTACTGCTCATTCCTTTAACCAAAAATTAACATTTATCATAGCTACCCTTATAAAAAATATTTGAAAATAATCTTCTGCTGGGGAAGGTGGGAGTGAGAACATCAAAAGTTTAACATATCTTGGCTTCAAGTCAAGGGCATGATGGAATGGGAAAAGGACAACAATGGCCAATACTCACCTGCGCTCCTTTTGCCTATACATGTTTAGGCGCCGGATTGTAGCCCGGTCCCTCATGTTTTGGCCTCCTGCCCCCTGTACTCGATCTAGAAACAGAAAACCAACAAGTATAAGTATGGTCCCTGCCCAAAATGTACCAGGTAACTCATCCAAACTAGGCTAGCTGCCATCTCATCACAAAATTTTACTCTTTGTATATGGTATGTCAATAAATTACTCAAAGCTACAAGGTATGACACAGCTGACCCAATCTTTAATCTTCCATAGGACTTCAACAGGACTTCCATCTTCAATAGAAATACTTCTGTATTTTTTAGCTCTAATTATGGCACGGTTAGCCACATTACACGTGACATTCTCATTTAATCCATGTGATAGTCACAGAGAGATATATTATTTATGCCTATGTCAATCTAAACAAGTCAAGGCCTAGTGGTCACACTTTTCTCAGATACACAGGTACTAATCAGAAGAGCTAGAATTTGAACACAAGCTTTCGACTGAAATTTGTGTTCTTAATTATCTGCATTCCATCCTAACAAGTACTGAGTGCCTGCTACATGGAAAGGTCTCTGTCTACAAAGAGATCACAATGTTAAAACATGTCTTTATGTGCTAGTTTCTTAATTTCCTAATTAAGTTACTGTTGATTTTAGTCTACTCCACAACAAAATAGACAGCAATGCCTGCTTGCCAGCTCTGAAAAAGGATGTCAAATTCATATAATAATGCTACCTAGCTACTCACTTTGGCAGTCCTTCCAATTCTGTCTGTTTCTGAAGGGATGCATTAGAAAACACGGTTGTCCACGGACCAGTAGTTCTACTACTTACCAAGTGTACCCAAAGTGAGAGGGCGCTAAGTTTATTTTGTCCAGTCGCTTGGGTAAAATCATAATCTCTTTTCCAGGCTCGCTTCGGTAAAATCATAATAAATTTTCCAGGCCTAACATTCTGAAATTCCAGTCTGCACAAACTGGGTTAATTTATTATCAATCCAGGAAAACATTCGACATGCATAAAATCTTTTTTTTTAAAAAAAAAAAACCAAAATGTCTAGGGCATACTTAAAAACAAAGTTATTAGCTAAACCTGACTGGAGAGGACTCCTCCCCAAAATTTATGCACGACTCCAAAAACATTTGTATTGAAATGTTCACGTTTATTTCTTTGTAAGGTTTTCTATGCATTTTGCTGAACGGGATGATTTCTGAACCTAAAGTCACAATCCCTTTTTTATTTAAGAGGTCAACGCTAAGGTGGCGGTTAAGTATGGTCAAATGTAAAAGGCCCACTGGGTAGGCCTACATCACTTTTAATGTGACTGGGAGGCCCCAAGGCTGCCAGAGAGCTAAATGTTCAGTTTCCTTGACTTGAGATCCGGTAACTCCACCTCGGCCCGCCTGGCGTGCAAGGTGTCGACCTCCGAGTGCGCCAATGTGGAGAAAACACCGCGATGTGATTCCCTTGTCCCTTCCATCTCCGATAGCCGCTCCGCCTGAAGTGACTCCAAGCAACGCCACTCGAGTCCCCCACTACCCCTCCGGCACTCAAGGCCCTTTCCCAGTGCTTCCTCCAAACTCCACCCCCGCCGAACCCCGCCGCCCGTACCCGGGTTGGTGCTGGATTTGGAGGGGTTGATGGTGCTCCGTCCTTTGTACTTGGGCTTCACCATCTTGCCGACGGGACAATAACCGTTCTGGCTTACTGGGTAAACGAGCTCAGAACTTCCCAGGCCCAGCCAAAGAGACCCGCGTGAAGCAGGCCGCACCACGAGCGCGAGAACACCCCACTTCCGCTCGCGCACCTCACTTCCTTCTTCGACTTCCTGTCAACGCTGCCGCTGCTCTCCTGGCTCCGCCCCCATCCTCTTGGTTCTGCCCCGCCCCCGCTCCGCCCCTCCGCTCAGGACTTGCCCTGGGTCGAGCTCCACCCTCCTTCGCCTTAGCAACCGCCAAGCTGCCCCTCCGTAGCAACCTTCCAGTTACCCTAGACACTCGGCTCGAACTTCTAGTTGGGTCCACCCCCAATAAAAAAGCCTGTTTCAAGCCAATGGCCCAAATTTAATTATCTTCTAAATTTTTCCTCTAAACTCTTCCAAAAGTGACCCAGCGTACAACAGCCAATCGTCAGAATACAAACCTTCCTCATAAGTCTAGGTTAGGGCGCAGCTCAGTGGTGCTGCGCATGCTCAATGTGAGTTAAGAGCGGGTTCGATCCCCAGCACCATGAAAAGGTTTAGAGAGACCTCCATCAATGTAATGGCTTCTGTGGCTTTTATGGCTTATCATCATTTAGCGAGATTGATTCAAACACCCCGCTGTCCTGATAGAGTCCTGTGATTTGGCACTGTCTCTATTCACCTGACAGTTGCACTGCGGGGTTCTCTGTTCATGAATCCCTCCTTCCCTGAATCTTTGTATAGCTAGTTCCTTCTGTTATTCGGTATTTAGTGCAAATGTCAGTTACTAGTAGGATTGCAAGATGTAGCAAATAAAAATATGGGACACTCAGTTCAATTTGAATATCAAAGAATGAATAAATGTCCTAGTATAGTATATCTAATATTATCTAGGACATTCACATTGAGCTGTATGTCCTGTATCTTACATGACAAGCCTTCCTACTGAGAGAAGTCTTCCCCTTCATATATCTAAATCAACAACCCCTTACCCTTCCACTATTACTCTGTTGCATTGTTTTATTTACTTCATGATGCTTATCATTTGCTGAAATGATTTTATTTGCAAGTGTACTGACTGCTTCCTCAAAACTAACATGTAAGCTTTTGAGAACCAGAACTGTGTAAGCTTGTCCACTGCTGTTTCCCATAAAAGTAGAAAAAGCTCTTTAGACAAAGTAAGGCCCCAACAGATAGTCATTAATTAAATGAATAAGAAAGAAGGTAACATTTCTTGTCTCAAGGGCAAAGAAAGGCAGTAAGACCTGGATGTTTCTGTTGTTAGTGGCCAAAGTAGAGACTCTAGATGGTAAGAAGTCCCCTTGTATTGTGGCACCTTGAGTTGTCCGAGGTGCCCCCACTGTGGCCTCAGGATAGACCTGAGAGTAGAAGGAAGGGCGGTGATTTGCAGTGCAGTTTCATCTGAGAAAACAAACAACTTGTCAGAAAATGAGGCACTCTAACTGAGGGAGGATGATGGAGTACTTCTCTGACTCTGACACAAACAAACCCGAAAATGTCTTTCTAGAACAAAAGCAGGCCATGTCCTAGATGAGAGCTAGATGTACCTTCTTCCCCTACAGTTCCTCCTTTTACTGCCCTAAGGGCCGGTGTCTTGAGATCAAACACAACTTCACCAGCAGGGCCTTGCAAAGCCGGAGAGTTAGTAGGAGAAAACTTCAAGCTCAGTAAGAGCCTGAAGATGCCCCCTCTGTCCCACACAGTCCTTTTGATCCCCCAAATGAGGGTACAATAGCCTCCTCCCAGAGAGAAGGTCAATGTGTTTCTGATGCCTCAACTTGGTGCAAACTAGAATAAACACAAATGGCAAAAATCAGCCCATGAGCTCATGCAGGCTTTGATCAGAGACATAATTTCATTATGAAATTTTGAATCAGGCTGTTGTGAAGTCTTGCCAAGGAGTTTCATTTTCCCAGATGATACGATGGATTGTTTCCCTCCTGTTCTCAGATGCTGCTTACATTTATCATTCAAACTTGCCATCTATTTTATAATTCGACCCATCAATTCTTTAACCAGTTCTGCCAACCAACCTCAATTACACCAGCAGACAATAAAACGGATCAAACCAGGCCCAGTGGTACATGTCTATAATCCCAGCTACTTGAGAGGTTGAGAGTGGAGGATTGCAAGTTTGAGGCCAGCCAGGGTAAGTTAGCAAGATGCTATCTCAAATATTTTTCTAAAAAGTTTTTAAAAGCTTGATTGAGTTAGATAGATGAAGCTTACATTACTGGTTTAGTTTGCCTATCCTACTTAACGTAGTTGTTGTGCAGTGCTCATAGCTTTCCCCTCCACCTTTTATTTTTCCACTGAACTACATTACTGGCCCTTTAAAAGAACATATATTTATAGAGACAGAGTCTCACTAAATCGACTGGACTGATTTTGAACTTTCTATCATCCTCCCTCATCCTCTTAGAGTGCTGGGATATAGGTGTGTGCCTCCACCCCAGCTTTTCTTGCTGTGCTTTTTTTTTCTTCTTTCTTTCTTTCTTTTTTTTTTTTTTTTAGATGTTATGGCAACCGAAGAAGGCAAGACACCTCCAGGCATACAGTTCCTCAGCTTTAGAACAAACGGAATAATTTAACTGCTCTGCAAGACTGCAGTATGCTGGTATGAGTTATTCTACAGGAAGGCATTGAAGACAAGGTACACAATAAGCAGAAAAGATACTTTCTCTTTTTGTCCAGACCAGGGTTAGCATCCCACCCCCTGAAGTCTTACTCCTAGTATACACAAATCTGTGTAAATCTGTGAAGAGCCTAATAGATACTGGAGGAAAGTGCTACCTTTGTGAAACAGCCCTGTGCCATATTTGGCACTGATGTCTTCAAGAGAGGCAGAGAATCTTGGTCTAATTTTCATCTTCAGACTATACAAGACTTGCCATTGGCAAGACTTGAATGGCAAACCATAGCAGCTTCTAAAATAACATTTTTCAGAGTATGGTCTGAGCACCACCAGCAACATCATAATCACCCTCCAGTAACTGGTTAAAATGTAAGTTACTGAGCTTCACTCTGGAGCTTCCAAAGTCAATCCCTTTGGGGGTAATGCTGGGAAAACTTTTAGTGATTTTTTTTCCGTGCCAAGGATAGAACCTGAGGCAGCCCATTTCTGCACCTCACCTTCTTGGTCCGGCTCAAGATACCAGCCTACAACCAACCACAAGAACCGAGGGCCTTGTGCGGCCTAGCAAGCTCTCTATCCCTGAGCTCCATCCCCAACCACCAGCAATTCTTGTATACACAAAAGTGTTAAATTTGAAAAGCAAAAGCCTGTTCCACAAGGTTCCCTGAGGCTTTCAGACCAACAGAACAGAAGGCAGGAAGATCCCAAAACCTTCCTCACCTAGTTTAACATTCTCTGATTTTTCCAGCAGAGCCAGGGTGAGGAGAGCTGCAGTGAGGTTTAATACTCTCTGAAAAATATATGTCTTGGCTGTGCCCCAAATGTCTTGATATTTATGCTGCAGCTGGAGGGTCGTTATCCTTTGGCAATCTCCATTGTAAGGCCATTAGCTCTTAATTAGTGCCAGCTTGTTGGTTTATGCTTCCCAGTTGAACTACAGCAGAGGCTCCTCTGTTCACTCCCCTGGGGTCTCTTATCTGGCAAGTCCATAATGCTTTGACCCTCATCTGCTGGAACCACAAGTTAGACCCTGGAACAGCTGCCACACAAGGCCTGAAAGACCTAGTCTGCAAGCCGGAGGCTATGGACCTTGGAAGAACAGGGAAAGTCTCAGAATATGACTTCAGGGTTTTGTTTTGTTTCATCTGAAGAAAATAAAAAGGAGAGAGTCCTTGGTAATGCAATTCCAAGAGTTTACCAGCCAGTTTAAGAAAAATAAGGTGTGTTAGATTGGGGCTTGACTGGCCAAATAGCTGTCAATTTTTTTTTTTTTTTGAGACAGAGTCTTGCTTTGTAGTTCAGGCTGGTCCTGAACTCAGCCTCGAACTCCCACTGTACCCAGCACTGCAGTGTGCGGTACAGATTGCTGTGCCCAGCATTGTATGTGGTTACTGGAATCGAACCCGGGGCCTGTGCTTGCTAGGCAGGCACCAGAATCCCTGAACTAAATCCCTGGCCCTGTCAGTTTTCAATCTAGGATGCCTGGGAAGTTTTTGGAGAAGGATACAGTATGTCAGAAAACTGGCCAGCTATGAAAAGTGACTGAGACACCTCTAGGAAAGGTAAGAAACTTCTCTCCTGGTGGTGTATCTGCTCACCACTTGTAAGTGGGAAAAATACTCTGTGTTAGTCTTGGCATTCATCTTATTGCTGGGTAAGGAGCTCTTCAAAAAGATTCCTAAATTAAGCTTTGGTGAAATAACTAGCAGCATTTTGGTCCTCCCTATCACTGGCCCTCTGTGGTACTCAGCCTATTCTGCTTAAGATACACCTGAGAAGCACTTTCCTGACACACTGTTAATGACCTTTTATATTCAGCCTGGTTTAGATAACCTAAGGGTGCTGGCCATGTCCTGAAAACTGGGTTCGGAACACACAGTGATGTGAGAATATAAAGTATAATTCCAAATTGTAGATCATTGTTTAAGATCCAAGGAGGCTACACAGGGCCCATTTTAGGTCATCTCTCCGGGATCAGTGTGTTTCCTATTATACTTGATATCTATTTTTCCAATGATCTTTTTGATTTAAAAGCCATTACACTAAATCTTTGGGTAATTCTTCCCCCTCATCTCCTGCCCACCTCTTCTTTTTTTCTCAAGAAAACACTTTTAAAAATGTTAATCAGGGGCTGGGGATTTAGCTCAGTGGTTCTGGCACCTGTCTTGCAAACTCAAGTACCCGGTTTGATCCCCTGGTAACCACATACAATACTGGGCGTGGAGACTCACACCCAGCAGCAATCAGTACCACATACCACAGTGCTGGGTATGGTGGCTCACGCCTGTAATCCCAGCCCTTGGGAGGCAGAGGCAGGAGGATTGCTGTGATGTGAGTTGGAGGCTGAGCTCATGGCCAGTTTGAACTATAAAGCGAGATGTTCTCTCAAAAAAAAAAAAAAAAAAAAAGTTAACTAGGTCTCATGGATTGTTTCCAGAAGAATAAGGTCACATTACAGAATCTGAATCGTCAACCCCTAAAGCTAGTTTGTCAGGGGCAGCTCTACCAGAAGGCCAGTCTTGCCTTTCAGGTAACTTCTAGCCAGAAAGACACTAGAGATGTTCCATGACCTCTTCCATTCTTCTTGCTTTCTTGTTGGGCTTAGTCTAGACTGGGAACAAAATCATATAATTTAGACCAAATTTGAGAAAAAGTAGAGTGGATACCTTCTTAAAACAGCAGAAGAATAGGTGAAGACATTATTTGTGTACTTTTTGGAGCCCTGATTAGAAAAAGATAAATCTGTCCTTCCCTCAATTTTATTTTTTTTAATTTTTAAAAATTTTTTTAGGTTTTTTTTGAGACAGGGTCTCACTTTGTGGTTCAGGCTGGCCCCGAGCTCAGCCTCAAACTCACATCACAGCAATCCTCCTGCCTCTGCCCCCCGAGTGCTGGGATTACAGGCGTGAGCCACCACACCCGGCACTGTGGTATGTAGTACTGGTTGCTGCTGGGCGTGGATCTCCACACCCAGTATTGTATGTGGTTACTGAGGATTGAACCCGGGCCCTTGTGCTTGCAAGATAGGTGCCGGAACCACTGAGCTAACTCCCTGGCCCTCTTCCATCAATTTTAAAAAAGCAATTGTTCCAACTCAATGTAGAATCCAAATGGAAGGATCTTCTAGTTGATTTAAGCATCACTTAAGAGAGTCAGAAGTTATCAGTTTTGCTTCCAGCTAGAGCTTGTCAAATCGCTGGGCCACCTCGCCGCTGTGCCTAAAATCTATGGACTACAGTTTCTGTTTTTCCCTATCCTGTACATGAGCACATAAGAAAAAGTAGGAACGGGAGCAAGCAGCTTACCTCCCAGCCCTCGGGTGGACAGACTGCAGCCCATCAGCCGAATCCTACCACTGCTCATCTTAATATGGTCTTAGAACAAAGAATGAACTTTGCTTTTTTTTTTTTTTTTTTGAGACAGGGTCTCGCTGTATAGTTCAGGCTGGCCCTGAGCTCGGCCTCAAACTCACATCACAGCAATCCTCCTGCCTCTGCCTCCCAAGTGCTGGGATTACAGGTGTGAGCCACCACTCCCGGCACTGTGGTATATGGTACCGATCGCTGCTGGGTGTGAGTCTCCACACCCAGTATTGTATGTGGTAACTGGGGATGGAACCTGGGTCCTTGAGTTTGCAAGACAGGCGCCAAAACCACTGAGCTAAATCCCCGGCTCCCACATTTTTAATTGTTTGAAAAAAAATCAAAATATAAACAATACATTGAGACACATGAAAGACATATGAAATTAAAATTGCAAGGTTAAGAAGTCTTATTGGAACAAACCTCTTATATGGCCTTTGACAGCCTTTGGTCAATAAGCGAGAAGGGACTGTTGCAATCCGTGACATGGAACACTCAAGCCCTCAAATATTTATGTCCTGGCCCTTTACAGAAGCTCGCCCACCAGCTGCCTTCCAGGGTGCTGGTGTTTGTTTTATGCATCGAACAGGCTTGTAAGTACCCCACGGCGGTCTGGTGGTCATCACTGAGTGCAAATGTTGCAGGTCCCGATACGGATATTCTTCACTGAAGATTCCAAAGGTGGGGCCCTCTGCACATGGGAGCCTTAGCTGTTGTTTTAATGGGCCGGCAGAGGGCTCTCTAGAGGAAGGGCAGAGAGCCGTCCCAGGAGGATAAGTGGAAGTGGGGGAAGCAGCATTGATCTGTCAGGACCCCAGCCAAGCCCTGGGATTAAAAAAAATTTTTTTGATTCCAATGGAGAAGCAGGATCCCCAAATGTCCTTTTATTCAGTCTCTGAGGCTGCTTTGGCAACCTTGAGTCAAAGCAAGAAAGAAATAAAATAGAGAGGAGAGCCTGTCCACTTCATCCAATGTAGTTATGGAGTCCTGGGATTTTCAGGGGGTGCACCTGGTAGGGATTGTGAGAAAGCAACCTGAGGTACCACTGAGGCAGGATGTGAGGCACACCCTCACAGCTGTGGAGGTGGTAAAACAGTTCTGAGTAGCTTTGCAAGCAGTGGGCACTGATGATGGGATTAAGGGGCAAGGCCGAGGCTAGTGAGGGCCCCATGGTCTCAGTGGCATTGCTGATAAGCTCATATAACCCAGGCCCTGGAGCCCCTGTGCGAGCCAATGAGTGAGATGCTGAGCAAGTTGGAGAAGGTGACTCTCGGGAGGGGAAAAGGGTCTACCAGATACCACTTTTACCACACATTATATTTGGTCATATCAGAACTAGATGACCCAGGTTCCACCCTAACCTCACCATTTCTTAGCTGTGCCCTTGGATACCTCTTTTCAGCTCTTGTCCCTCAGTGTCCTCATCTGAGAAAAAGGCATGACAAATGACACCCATTTCACAGGGCTGTGCTTAGGGGTGAAATGAAGCACTGCAAGAGAAAGCTTGGAGCTGTGTCCCTGCTATATAAATGCTCCCTGTTGTAAATTTCTAGCCATGCCCATGGCCTCAGGAGGTGTGGGAAAGGGCAGGAACAACAGCAATGGATACCCTAGGCCCTCCCCGCTCTCTGGAATGGACATTCAGCCCGTAGCCACACAGAGATGGGACTAAGGTGTACAGATGTCTACAGAAACACGATGGGCGGGGCTGCCTCACCAAGGAACAGTCACTCTCCCTAGGTGTGAATACGGGTAGAAGGTGTACAAATGAGGTGGGGGACACACTTGTAGGGGAGGAGATGGCGTGTCCACCATGGAGGTCCTCTGTGGTGGGTAGAGTACATGACTGTGAGCAGAAGAGCTGACGGATGGGGTGGGGGTGGGAGTGGCAGGAGATGCCCCTGGAAAGCTGGGCTGTCATAGGGGTAGTGGCCTAATGACAAAAAGCCTGAGGCCAGGTTGTTTTGGGCTCAGTGTTCCAATGATCTTTGGTGCTGGCTCAACTTTTCCTCCCTGGAGGAAAAAGGACTAAGCAGCACGGATAACTCTCACTTCGAGGGGCAGGATGGGGGCCATTCAAACAGGATCATTTTATTCATTCACTTTAATGTATTCATTCACCATCTGTTCTGTAAGAGCAAAAAGCGAATGCTATGGGTAAATACCCTGGGTGAGTGATGGCAACTCTGTGAAGAACTTGCAACTATACATTGAAAGAAAAACAGATAAGGGTAAAGGGTGATGGAGGAGGAGATGGGAAAGACTCTCCCGGTCGGCCCACAATCCAGGTGACCAGGATGAAGAGGGAGCGGCAGGATGAAGGAGGTTTGGGAAAGGAGAGGGAGACAGGGAGGCGGGGAGGGGGAGAAGCGGGAGGAGCGGGGTACATCATGGGAATGCACGGAGAATGTGCTGGTGAGAAACCGAGATGCAATGTCTGTGGACGTTTTGTTGGTTTGGTGGCAGGAAAAGAATTGTAAATATGCATGGTAGGCAAATACCTCAAACAGCACAATATCCTGTGAGAATGAATGTGAGGGCACACGAGAAATCAAGCGCTGTTTATCGGCGATCATCCTGCCCTTAGGAGAAAAGCCAAGTATATATCTGAGGAAGTTGCTGCCAGGACCTCCATGTTCCTCAGGCATCTCTGAGGTCTGGGCCGCATGGGTGATGTCTATTTCCACCTGGAACAAGCAGTTTTATCAGGCTTCTCATGCAGACAGCATGTGGCTGTCCTGAGTCTGCAACAGGGCTGGCAGGCGAGGCTGCACACCAGTGCCCATGGAGAGGCGTCTCTAGCTCCAGCTGGCCCCACCGAGCCACTTTCTTTTGGCTTGCTGTGCCACCGGCTTCTCAGCACCACAGTGCACCAGTCTGGTGCCCTTCAGGAAGGGTGTCGAAGGACACGCATGTGAGACCCTGGCATAGTCAGGGATTCTTGTTCACTTGTAAGGCCCTCAGAAAGGAACCTAACAAGCAGAGATGTACAGATGAAGATGTTGGCACACACCGGTAATTGCAGCATCTGAGACTCAGGAGGATTGCAGGTTCAAGGGCAGCCTGAGTTTCATAGTGAGTTACATAGTGAAATCCCATCTCAAAACATAAGAAAGAAAGAAGGAAGGAAAGAAAAAAAGAAAAAAGAAGGAAGGAAGGAAGGAAGGAAGGAAGGAGGAAGGAAAGAAAGAAAGAACGAAAGAAAAAGTGGGCATGGTGGTGCCCACCTATAATTCCAGCACTTAGAAGACTGCGGCACGAGAATCACCACAAGTTTGAAGCCAGCCTGGGCTACACAGTGAGTTCGAGGCCAGCCTGAACTACCGAGTAAGACCTTGTCTCAAAACACACAAAAATATTTAAAATTAAAACCAGGTAAAATTTAGATTTGGGAACAATGGACCAAAGCCCAGGAGAGCCTGTCTGTTAGCTGTGACACTAAATCCTCTCCCTCCCGATCCTCCATGATGAGATAGTGGCATTCCACTGCCCAGGTGACCACCCTCAGGTACCTGTGTGGCAGGTGTGGGGCCAGCGGAACTGTAGCTCACTAACCCACTCGCACAATCATCCCAGTCTCTTCCCTTCCATCTTGCTCTAGCCCCCGATCTTTGAAAGAGCTCTTCTTGTGATCCCTGGCATTGTAACATCCTCAGGGCTGCCACTTTTGCTAAACAAACCTTCCAGGGCTGGCCTGGGAAAGCATTCTTGCTGTTCCTTGTGCCTCTAGCTTGCTTGACAGACTTGGATCTGGTGTGGCTGTTTTGGCATCACCTATCCTTCTGCTTTGCCCTCAAATCCCTGTTCCTCCTCTTCCTGTTCCCCTGCCCTGAGGCTGCTGGCTTATTCCTTTTGGAGACAAACTCATTGTTGACTTTAACTCACTTCGATGTTTCCCAGGGAAGCATACTGGCAGGTGGCCCACTCCAACTCCTTGAAGAAGACAGCCAGGCGATGGCCAAGACTGGGTGCCAGGAGCCTTGGAACTGCCAAAATGCCTCCTATTTTATGGACAGGCTTGGCTCAGCCTGAAGACATTCCAAGTGTTCAATCGGCAGCCCACGTTTCATACTGGATTGCAGAGGGAGTCCGAAGAAGCTACCCCTTTCGGGAGACAAAACACCCAGAGGAAAAAGTCAGCCTTCTCTGTGGACCAGGCTGATCTTCAGAAGATGGAAAAAGTATATTTCAATAATAATAATCAACAGTCACAGGCTGGCAGCTGCTGGAGATTCACCTGGAGAGCCCCTGGCACTGAGTGCTATCCTTTCCCATCTGGCCAGGAATCCATCTCACTCACCTCCCTGCACCAAGCCCCAGGAGAGAGAACAAGCAAGGGAGGAACCATATTTCAAATACTTTCTCTTTCAAAGGGTAGTCCTATTTCGCAACTTCCTACTTAAGATCTGGGAGACTCCAGAATATAACCCTAGTCACCTTCTCCAGCCATTGACAAGAGTCTATCATCACTCTGGCCCTCGACCTGGTAGGCTGGGAGCGCCAGAGAAGGCAGGGCCTTGGATTGACTAGTTTTCCCAGCGTCCCCAGCACCGCCAGCTCATCCAAGGGTCTGTGTAGAGCGTGTCACGAATTCAGTGCTGAAGTCATCTCATCCAAACTTTTAGCCAAGGCTGGTTGCTCTTCACCCTGAGCTGGCTCTCTCCCTGGGGAGGGCCGGCAGGGACACCACACCAAAGCAGGTGCACCCAACTCTGGTATGCTAGGTCTCAGCATCCCCTCAGGCTCTGCTCCTCAGATCTCCTTCACTCCTCTACAGCTAAGCTTTTGTTCTTGCTCACCAGGACCAGACAATGCTCTTGTCCTGCCTTTTTCAATGAATCTTCTTAGTCCTGCAAAATGCAACCTGTTCTCCCTGCTTGCTTTTTCTCTTCCTAATGACCACTCACTAAGGTGTCCACCTTAAATCTTGTCAGAACTAGAGCTGGAGGGGTCACAAACAAAAGTCCAGCACCTGGAGTACTGGCTCTGTGTCAGGAACTTGTAACAGGGCCCAGAAAGCTGACCCTTTCCCTAAATTCCCTCCCAATCATTCTAAACCAAACCAAACAAACCAGAGGGGGGGGGGGGAAATTCCCAATTAAAGAACAAATCCAGAAAACACAACCTCATCATCTAAAAGAGTACAATGAAAAATAAATCTGTACTCTGGAGACTTGGAACATATGAGCACTAGAACTGGGTAAGGTGGCCAGAAATGTGTTAGCCTGGGCCAGTCTGTGATTCTATGGAGGAAAAAGCTAACATTTGACAAATAACCTTGTGGCCAAGTAATAACCAACTTCAATCACGTGTTGTTGCCATCTAAACCTAGACGGAAGTTGGACAACCCTACATCCTGACATAGACAGACTTCCTCTCTCTAGCACTCATTCCAAAAGAGCACAAGGTTGGATTTCTGGCAGCTTTCTGCCCTCACGGTCTGTGCCTCAGGTAGGGGCTTCTAGAGCAGAAAGCAGGTAAATGCCCTACATTTTGAAGCTCACAGTCCTCTCCAGCTAAAAAGACAACAAACTGAGATAGGCAGAGTGGGTCCAGGGATTCATCTATTGTGTCAGGGATGCACTGGGGGCCCCTGGAAGCCTCCAAGGCACCAGTATCAGAATTTCTAAAATGGAGAAAGTGAGTGAGCGATGTGTGCTTCAGTGGGCTCAGGACTTTCTGGAACCACATCCTCCTACTCTGAGTCCTCGGAGCAGCTTCATAGGATTCAAGGAGGTGAAGCAGAGAAGATGGGCGGCTCAGACCATGCCCAAAGTGACCCGGGAGACCGGGAGGCTCCAGTTCACCCTGGAGGCTGCTGGGCTTCTGAATCTTTTGTGGGTGTTGCTTTAGAAGAAAGCTTTTGGTAATGCTTCTCCATGTTGACTATAGTCGTGAGTTATATAGGGGGTTCTTGTTACAAGGCAGATTCGGATTCCTTCTCTGGGTGGGGCCGAGGAGTTTGCATTTTTAGCAAGCTCCCAGGTGAAGCCAAGGTTGCCTGTTCATGGCCACAAACGAGCTCGCCTAAGGAGCTGAGAGACTGGAACAAATCAGAAGCAGAGACAGTCCAGACATAAATGGAGAAGCAGCCCTAGAAGAGAGAAAGACAGAAACAACGAGAGGAATAATATCAAGACTGTCATGGGAATAGAGAAAAACAGTGAGACAAAAAGAGAGATCAAGAGGAAGACAGAGAAACAGAGAGAGGCAAAGAAAGTAAAAACAGAGATGGAAGAGTGGTTGGGACAAAGTGATCAGCAAAGGCAGAGCAAACTCTGGGAGAGGAGACAAGGTAAGAGCAGCCACGGGGCTGCAGCACAGGCTCCAAGTTCTGACCAGCAGGGAAGGGAATCACAGGTGGGGAAAAAATGACACTTGCAGAGTAGCAGGTGCACAGACCTAAGATCCCCCTCCCCTAGCATCCATCAGCCTTCTAACGCCCGCTTCACTCTCGGTCCCCCCAGACTCATCAAACTTTTGGCTTTATTCCCCAAATAAGTTTGTGCCCACTTCCTTCCATTTCCAAGACCACCCTAACTGAAGGTTTCAATACCTACATGCTAGCAATAGCCTCGTAAGTAGCCTCTTTTCAATCTTTCTTCCATGCTGCATATGACATATCTTTGGAAAGGACAAATCCAGTCATGTTGACCTGCTGTTTATTAACTCCTCAGCAGCCTTCATGGCCTCTGAGAATAAAAGTTCAACTCCAGAGGGCCTTTCTGGAATCCCCTGCCTTCACTTGTACTCCGGTACTTCCAGCTATATTGGCTTTCCTTCACAAAGGCCCTTTCTGCCCCAGGACATTTGCACGTGCTGTGTCTTCTAAACATGACTGTGCTGTCAAGCACAATGGTCACTAGCTGCAGGTGCCTTTTGAGCACTTGAACTAAGACGAGTGTGCAAATGAAGAACTGAACTTTTCATGTTACAATAAATTTGAAAATATTCAATTTAGTTATTGGAAAGCTTAAGCATTCTTAAAATAACTTGGGTATGCAATTTTCTATTTTAAACTTAAAACTTTTATGAAGTCTAAATATAGATCAAGTATTACTAGTGAAAGCTTGAGCATTCAAGTAAAGTTATGCTGTAAATATGAAGACATATGGAAAAATGTTAAGACTTAGTTTTATACCCCTGTAATTTTAGGACTTGAGAGGCTGAGGCAGGAAGATCATAAGTTCAAGCTACATACTCAGAATGGGCTATATACTGAGTTTGAGGTTGGCCTGAGCTTTTTTCAAGACTCTGTCTCAAAAGAAAAAAAAAAAAAGTTTTGGTTTTAAAAAATGTAAAAGATCTCTCAAAAAAATTTTTTATGTTAATTACATGTTAAAAAGATAATATTTCGCATATATTTGGGTAGAAAACAAATGTTTGGTTAAATTATGGCTACCAGAAGATTTTTAAATTACATATATAGCTCACATATTTCTATTGGGCATACCAGTGTAGAGCACCATTCCTCCAGTCTTTGTTTTGAGTCTTCTGCTCCTCCTTCAGAGCTGCTCAGGCTCCACCTCCTCCTGAGAAAGCCTCACAGAAATAAAGTTTGGTTTGTCTTTCATTGTAGTCACAGTCTTACTGACAGCCCCACTGTCCTACCACATTCATGCACTTATTTGATTACTTAATGCATCCCCACCTCTCCCACCAATCTCTAAGGTCCTTGAGAACATGGCCTGGGGCTGGGGATTTACCTCAAGTGGTACCCCACCTACCTTGGAAGCACAAGGTCCCCGAGTGGTTCGATGCCTGCCCGTTACTATCCTGAAAGCGCTCAGGGGCCCTTGGTCCCCCGAGGAGGGGTGAGAACATGCACATGCCCTGGTTCAGATGAAGGCCCTGGTTCCTGGTTCAGCCTGACTGGGATGGGGCCTGAGACTAACGGGCGTTGTGTTGCGCCATAGGCTGCCTTCCGAGTAAGGAGAATGAAGAGGCCCTGCTTAACCCCTTCAGAGTCTTCTCAAAGTTTTTCTCCTGCTCCAGAGCGACATCTCTTGAAATGTAGCCTCCCTCCCACCCCCACCCTCACACCCTAAAAAGGAACACGGTGCCTATGGCTACTGTTGTCACTGGTTTTTTCTTTTTAATTTGAAATAAACTTTTAAGCAGTTTTTGAGCCAGGCCAGCCTTGATACACATTGCAGATGCATCGGGATGCTCTCCCACGATAAAGTCACACAGCTGGCATGCTGAAGAGAGTGGGATGATGCACCCTATAAGTCCTCGAGCTTTGGCAGGCCCCCCACACCTGGTAGGTGCAATCCCAACAGCTTCTCCAGAGGGTTCTGCGCTACAGAGTTTGGCTTTGGATGCTGGGAAACAGTCTGACACATCCACTGTGTCCGTCGTATGGTGAGTGTGTACCACTGGGCCACTGGGTGGACGCGTCTTCTGGTGGCCTCGGTTATTGTGCATATATGCACATGTGTGTGTACGGCTGGCTGCACATTTGGACATGGCTGTGTGTGCATGGATGGATGCAGGATATGTGTACTCGTGGGCCCTGACACTCCAGCGCGGGCTCTCCTGCGTGGGCCTGGAGGCCGGATCCTGGGCTTAGCTGGGCCCAGCAGATGTGAGTGGTCCCACTGTCCCTGGCTGTGGTGGTTGCAGCGGCTGCTGCTGGCCTTTGCGTCTCCGAGAGCTTGGGCTGGGCTCCTTGTTCTCCCTCCTGCCGGGGTTCCTGTTGGCGTTCTCCCGCCGGCCTCCTCTCCTCCTCTTTTGCCCTGTCACAACCCAGACAGTGAGAAGGATCAGCAAGAGTTTACAGAGACCCTGGGCAGGGCGTGGCCCGGGAGCAGAGCAGCAGGGAGGCTTGGCAGGGAGATAGTGAGGAGCCTCGGAGACTCTGGGAACTCAAGGCCTCTTCTTGGTGGCAGCCATCAGAAGCCTGAGTACTGAGAGACGGTCTCTAGAGTCTCTTCCCCGCTGTCCCTCAATGTATCCAAACACCCTCCCCCCATGTCTTTTCACCCTTTGGGTCTCCACGGGCCTGCAGCACTTCTCAGCTCAGAATAGACAGGACAGTCCAACACCCTGCCTCTCCCTGCTAACCCTGGGGTCAGGCAAGGAGCAGAAGCGACCTAGTGCCAAATGTAGCTTGTGTGATCTTGTCTGAATCACTGCACATCAATGGGGCTTCACCCATCCCCCATCTAACCCTCAAGGTCCTTCTAGCATGAACACCCATAAGAAATGGGGACGCTGCTGGGATGGACACCACAGAAGCTTCCAGCTTGTGCCACAGAGGCACTACCCCTCCTGGGGAACGGCTACCAGCTTGGACAACGTGAGGCCTTGAGCTGAGTACTTCCCACGTGGCCTTGCTATGAGTACCAGGCAGGCTGCAGAGGGGACTGGGCCCCAGGGAGGCAGAGGATGCATCTCACCGTCAGGGCACGGCGTCCTCCGCACTGTGCACCTCCGGGTCTCCCTGGTCTCAGAGCACGTGGTGTGGTCTCCCCCGGGAGCGTGGAGGACTCTGCGTGTCCGCTCCTCAGAACCCTTCCGGAAGCCACAGAGCTTCTTCTTCTTGGAGCAGGGCCCCCACGGGGACCACTCACTCATTTCACATTGTGCTGGCAGGAGGAGAGGGGACGGGAAAGAAGGGAGAGGAAGAGGCACTCCCTTCTCCATCCAGAACACCCACATGCCCTCTGCCTGGGACAGACATCTTTAGTCTGGAGGGCAGAAGGGCCACAAGGCATTACCAGAAGGAGGGGTGGGTTAGCTTTCTGGGCACAGTGTCCCAGCCCACAAACTCTGGCCACTTCCCCATCTTGTCCCTCATCCTCTGCCCGTAGCACCCACTGCAGCTTACCAGGACTGCTGCACTCCATGGTGCCATTGGTGGGGGTGGAGCCCTCAGGACAGGTTAGGTAGCAGCGGCCCTTGTGCAAATACCGGCCCTCCTGACACTTGGTGCAGAAGTTATGGCTGAAGCAGGCCTCACAGTGCTCAATCTTGCATTCTGGGGACAGGACCAAAATCGAGAGCTCCAGTCCAGCCTGGAATGGACATTCCCCTCATGCCCAGTGCCAACACCCATATGCCCACCCAGATGGAAGCCAAGACTTTGCCTAACATCTACCACAGCTGAGGAGTTGAGAGGAGAGGACAAGCGGGGCCAAAGGTCACACAGGGGAGGGGAGGCAGAAGAGGCTGCCTCCGAGGGATGACTGGGACTCCACCGCCATCAGCCGACCTGAACCGCAACCCAGTACCAAGCCTTGGAACCCAAGTTGAGGCCCAAGACAGCTGCTTTCAGTGGAGGACAGGCTCTCTGGGCTTAGTGGAAAGGAAGAGGAGTGTTTCATGGTGCCCATCCCTTGCCCACCCCCAACCAGAGTGGATGGGGGGCAGAGCAACACCTCCAGAGCATCTGGGTGGACCCTTCCCTCACTGCTGGACGCCCGTGGCTTCCCAGCTTGGCTTCTCCGTCTAAACCAGAAGAAATCAGCTCAGAGGGGCAGGGAGCAATCCCAGGGCAAATTCCTCTTCTTGTGCAAGGCCAAGCTCCGGACCCACCTTGGTCGGCAGCGTGGGTCCCTCCCTGCTTCCCTCCTGCCAGTTCCCTCCTCTGGCGGGAGGATGGGTTGTGTAGGGCTTGGCTGGGGCCAGGCAGGTCTTTCACAATCTCTCCCTTCCCAGACTGTAGGCATCCCAGTTTCTGGCCCCTGAAGCCCAGGTTGCTAGTTTCAAAGCAGCTGGCACAGCCAGGAACCCCCTGCCCCTCAACACCTGGAAATCCAAGAGGACAAAATTCCATCCTGCCAAGCCCTGCTCCACCTTCCTCTGCACCTCCTAACCTCTGTGTCTGTCTCAGCCTTAGCTCCCTCCTTCCATCCTTCCTTTCTCCCCCTGGGCTCTGATTCCTGGGTTTGGTTGCTGGTAAAATAAGAATCCCAATAGCAACAGCAGGTACGGTGCCCTGAGTGTCAGATACCAAGAGCTTTGTAGGTGCATCTTGCAATAAGCCCAGCGGGTAAAAACTAGTCCTTGCCTTTGGTACTGGGAGGGGTTTGAACTCATGACATCACACTTGCAAAGCGGGCACCAGAAGTATGAACTAAATCTCTGACCCTGGAACTTGCCTTTTACAGATGAAGTGTTAAGAGGCCAAGATACCCTCAGGTCATACAATTAAGAAGCAGCAGAGTTGAGATCAGGACAGTGGGCTAAACCTATCACCTCCCCTTCCAGCTCTATGTTACTGCCATTAAGGGAACTCTCCCTTTTGCCTTGTCTTCCCCTGAAGGTTGTCATGGCATGAGATTTGGATATGCGTTCTATACCACAGGCCCTGAACAGATGGGAGGGGACATTGGCAGCGTCTGCTTGGATGTGTTCACTGTGTGTCCCCCAGTAGGAGTGGGTTAGCATAGGCTGTGCACTCAGGAACATCTCCCCGGCTGCAGTGCCGAGGGCAGGGTGGAGGCAAT
Organism: Petromus typicus; assembly: GCA_004026965.1. Classification (NCBI taxonomy): domain Eukaryota; kingdom Metazoa; phylum Chordata; class Mammalia; order Rodentia; family Petromuridae; genus Petromus; species Petromus typicus. Next base: position 21,342 of record PVIR01021876.1, read on the forward strand.
GCCGTGCGGGGGGCAGGACACACGGGTTCGCCATTGCACTGGTCTTGGGGAGAGGTGCTGGTATGACAATGAACGAGATGGAAAGAAGATGGATACTGATTGGTCAGTGGGAGTAGCACATGAGAGCGGCTAGTTGTTAGGTCGATGGCTTGGGTTCGAGTTGGGACACAGAGTGACCATGGAAATAAGAGAGAAGGGGACAGGTGTAGAGGGAAGAGGTGGTTCTGGTCTGGATAGAGTTTGGGAGTGTGGGTGAGATCTCTGGGTAGATGTCATGCTGGCAGTTTGAGACAGGAATCGAGAGCCAAGTCCCCTCTCATCAGGGTCCCCTCTATGTTCCTTATGGGCCATTAATAGTTCAAAGCCCCCTCTCCCAGGGTGTGGCCTCCATCGCCCCTTTCAGCTCGCCCACACTCACTGATGCACTTGTTCATGTCGGGGTTGCGCGCGTCGAAGTATCCAGGCGGGCAGGATGGCAGGCAGATGCCCACCTGGCGGATGTCGTTCCGCTCCAGCAGGATGAACAGCTTGGGCGAACACTTGAGGCAGCCGTTGACCTCGGAGCAGAGCTCACAGCCCTTGGCACAGGCTTGGCTGCCCTCAGCACTGACTGCAAGAGGGAGAAGGCGACTGTAGGAGAGACGTGTTTCCCAGGGTCCCTTGGGGGAGGAGGAGATGGGAATTTCATTCCCCCCAAGGAAGGTGCTTCTTGGAAAGCACAGGCCTGGCTGGCAGCTCTCTTCGAGGCCACTTTCTGCACATCGCCAGCATTCTTTCTCCAGAGCAGTAGGTTTGATGCCTGGGGCAAGGGCTCCCATCCATCCCATTTGCCTCCCTGCTCCAGCACAAGCGACAATTCTAGGCTGGCTCCTCTATCCTTCTCCCTTCTGGGAACTTACTTGACTCTTTCCAGAGAAAGGAAAATTTAGTCATAAATTTAGGAAGGAAGATTTATTATTATTATTATTATTATTATTATTATTATTTTGATGTCTACTAAAGTTCTTCTTTTTTTTGAAACAGTCTCACTATGCAGCCCATACTGGTCTTGGACTTACTATGTAGCTCAGACTGGCTTCAAACTCACAGTGATCCTCCTGCCTAGGCTTCCCAAATGCTGGGATTATAGGCATGTGCCACCGTGTCTGGCTAATGTCATTAGATATTAGGGTCAGGAGAGAGAGAGTGGATTAAACTACCTGAGAAAAGAACCACCTCCCCAGAGATAAGAAAACAACTAGAATAGCCTATATCTAGCCAGGGATTTAGCTCAAGTGATACCAGGCTTACCTTGGAAGCATAAGGACCCGTGTTTAATCCTCACTACCACAATAATAATAATTATTATTATTATGAAGCCGAATAGTCTATGTCTAGAATAGTGGTCTTAACCAGGAATAATTGGAATGTCTACTTGTTACTGGAAGTTGAACTCAAGGATTTCACCCTGAGGGACATCCCCAACTCTTTTCATATTTTTTAAAAATTTTGTGACAGTTTCACTAAGTTGCCCAAGCTAGGCTGAAGCTAGCCATCTTCCTGCCTTGGTCTCCCAAAGTTCTAGGATTACAGGTGTGTGCTACCACACCTGGCACCTAGAAACATTTTTGGCCATCACCAGGGAGGTGAACTCCTGCTGGGACCAAAGGAGAAGTGACCAAGGACACGCTAAACATTTTGTTTTCTTTCTTTCTTTTTTTGTGGTACTGGGATCGAACTCGGACCCTTGTGCTTCCTCGGTAGGTGCGGTATCACTTGAGCTAAATCCCCGGCCCATGCTAAACATTTTCTAATGCACTGGGCAGTTCCCACAACAAAGAATCATTTGGTCCAAAATGGCACAGGTTTTGTGGTTGACAGAACCCAGCTCAGCACTGTCCTCAGAGGGAGTGTGCTCTCCTATCATAGCCTGAGCTTGTTCCCTTGTTCACTGCTCAGCTTCACTGACTGAGTCCCTGGCACGTACCGGGCTTGGTGTGAGCCCAGGGTGGCAAGTCAAGTAGCCTCAGCTACTCTGCAGAAGAACTGACCTTTCAGTAAAGACAAACGGGCAAGTGCTGACTGCCACACAGCCAAGCAACAGTGGACTCAAAAAGGAGAGGCACGAGTGCTGAATTAGGAGTGAGTGATACAGACACAGGACGAAGCAAGACTACAAGGGTGAACAAAACTGCACAAAGGTGAACTGCAGATAGTTGGAGGAAGAGGTAAAAATGGGTGGGGGGAGAGATGGCAGAAAATAAAGTATTCCATTTTTATATCATGTCAAGGAAGGTGGGCTTGAACTTTAACCTTCCAGACAGCATTTTTTCCAAGAGTGCTCCCTAGAGGAAGAGTCCCCCAACTGTTAGTGGGAGGATGTGCAAAAAGACCTAGTGTATCAGGGTAAAATGCAAAACCAGTGTGTCAGACACATCTAAACAGGGCTCTTTATTGCGGGGCCTTTGGCAACCTTTACTCCACCGCTGTGCAGTGTGACTGTCGAAGAGGGGAGAGAGGAAACTGCATTCTCCAAACATATTGGTAGTACTTGTTTAACTCTAGAACCTTTTTGGAGCAATTTGGCCAACCAGGAGCCACTGAAAAATTAAAGCAGGGGTCAAAAGAACTCTCTGGCAGTCAGGGGGAAGACTAAAGACCAAAGGATCATTTGAGAAGAAACTGACTAGGTCATTCAGACGAGAAAGGTGAAGAAATTGTAAGGAAAATGCTGTTTCCTGGAGACAGAAAAAGATGGATTTGAAAGATGTTTAGGGGTATGTTGACTCTTCACAGTAGCCACCCTGGGTCTTCCAGACTGGGGCATACTTTTAGTTTTGTTCTTCTCTTTTCTTCTCTTGTTTGGTCCAAGTTTACCCTGCAGGCCAGTTTCTTCCTTACTGATCACTTTGCAAACAAATGCACAGTTTAAAAAAACTGTTAAAAAAAAAAAAGTTGTTCCAGGAGAGCTGAGAGCTGGAGAAAGCTGAGAAGGAGACTGGGGTGGCTCCTAGTTATCTGACCGAGATAATGAATGGGGAGGGGGGTGCCTCTTGCTAGGCAATGTCGACAGGATAAGGATCAAGCTGAGAAGGAAGACTGAGTAGCTACGAGTCACTTAGGAGGACCAAGGCAGGGAGAAGCCATAGGTCCAAGCTGCAGACAGGGGAAATCAGAGGAAGAGGAAAGAGATGGCTCAGGACTGTGCCCGGCACTCAGGCTGCACACCAGCCAGATCTGGAGCTGAAGCCCTTGTCTGTGAGGCTGGGAAAGCAGTGAGTCATCTGTCCCCTTCCCATCCCAGGACAGGGAGCAAGGCTGTGTACTCAGGAGGGCTGCTGGCAGCAGAATACAATGATTTCTAATTTCAGGCAGCACAAGGGAAGAGGAGAATCACAAACACAGACATGGACATCACAACACAGTAGTAATCATACCAAGGGTAGCTTATTACTGAATGCTGAGCACCAGTTCCATTCTCAGGACCTGACAAATACTAACTCATTTAATTCTTCTAGTAGCCCATGAGGTATGTACAATTTCTTTTTGAGACGGTCTCGCTTTGTAGTTCAGGCACGCCCGGAGCTCAGCCTCCAACTCACATCACAGCAATCTTCCTGCCTCTGCCTCTCGAGTGCTGGGATTACAGGCGTAAGCCACCACGCCTGGCACTGTGGTATGTGGTACTGAGTGCTGCTGGGTGTGAGTCTCCACACCCAATATTGTATGTGGTTACCAGGGGATTGAATATGGGCCCTTGCACTTGCAAGACAGGTGCCGGAACCACTGAGCTAAATCCCCAGCCCCTGTACAATTATTTTTAATAATTCTCATTTGTACAGAACAGGTTACATTATTCAGCCAAAAACAAAGTAAAAATATATCACTAGACTAAGTTTTTTTTTTTTTTGAGACTGGGTCTCACTTTGTAGTTCAGGCTGGCCCAGAACTCACTATGTAGCTCAGGCCAGCCTTGAACTCGCAACGATTCTCCTGCCTCTGCTTTCTGATTGCTGGGATTATAGGCATGAGCCACCACCCCTGGCATTGTGGTGTGTGGTTACTGGAGATCGAACTCTGGACCTTGTATTTGCCAGGCAGGCACCAAAACCACTGAGCTAAATCCCCAGCCCCTAGACCACATTTTCTTAGCTAGTATGTTCCATACACAGAGGCACAAAGTATATAAAAGGCAGATGTAGGAAAATCTAAGAGCTTTGGAAATTGCAAGTATGACTAGATTAATTTTATTAAATATGAAATTTCTTTGTAGAATCACATTATTATTTGGTTAATATATTTAAACCTAAGCATTGTTCTTGCTGGGTTAGTCACTACATGAGGAAAAATACTCAAGTGCTAGATTGTAGTTATAAAGGAATCTTTGGGATTATTTCTCCACTTTGAGCCTTTTATTCAGCTGTTTTATAGATTAATAAGTCCATTCAAAGACATGAAACCCTCTGTTACTCCTAAATTCACTGTTGAAAGGAATACTCCCTCTGGGTTTCTGCTTTAGTTTCTTCAGTAACTGAGGTGACCCATGGGTGATTGGGGACTCAGGTGTCCCACTGCAGCCTTCTATAGTTTTGTCACCTTATTTATCCCTTACTTGTCCCCTTTGTGAAGGACAGGCTTACAAAAGGCCCTCTCCAAGTCCTATGACCCACCACCCATTCAAATAGCAGCATTTTCCTTGAGCTACCTGTGACACTGCAGGGACAGTGTGGCACATTCAAAACCTAACTCTAGTTCATCATGGCAGGAGTGTAGTTAGGTGTTTAGGGGACAAGCTGGATGGGGAAGCTGGGGCCAGACCAGCAAGGGTTTTGAACCTACAGAAAGGAGCTCAGATATTATCCGAAAGACAGTGACGAATCACTAAAGAGGCTCAAGTGACAGGAGCCACGGCCAGGCCTTTCAGAAAGGGCACTCTGGAGAGTGGAGAGTGGGGGGCAGGAGCAGCCAAATTGGAGGCAGGAAGACGTCCAGGCTAGAAAACAGGGGAAGAGAGCTGGGGCGGAGTCAGGAGGAGGGGAGGGATAGATTTCAGGGATGTAGAATCTGCAAGGCCGCGAGATGGGCTGGAGGAGGGCGAGCAACATTGTAGATGTAGGATTTGTATCACCAGATGCTTCTCATAGGAGCAGGGGCAGCTCGGAGCATGGTAGGAGTGGGGACAATCAAAGCATAGGCTTTCAACCTGGTGACTGTGGGACACCAGCGGAGGTCTGTCAGGCAGTTGACACACAGCCCTGGAATTCAAGAGAAACATCTGGGCTGGAGATTGAGATGGAAGGTCCCTAATGTGAAAATAATCCTCAAAGCCATGTTGGTCTGTGAGGTGTCAAGGAGACTAAGAAAAGGGACTAAACCTTTTAGAGAAGGACAGAAAAAGACATAACAGAGAAGCAGAGAAGAAGCTGACAGACAGGGAGGGAATGTTCAAAAGTTTAGTGCAGGTGGGGTGGACACACACAATCCCAGCACTCCAGAGGCTGAGACAGGAGGATTGCTGCAAGTTTGAGGCCAGCCTGGAACACATAGTGAGTCTGAGCCTGGCCTGAATACATAATGAGGCCCTGACTAAAAACAATAAATAAATAAAAATAAAGCTGTACTGCATCCTGGGAGCCAAAGGAAGAGTATTCTCAAGAGAAGAGGGAGGAGTCAACATGTAGGATGATGCTGAGACTTCATAGCAACAGACAGAACAGACAGGTTGCTGGTGGCACTGGTAGGGTTGTCTCGGTAGGCCGGTGGGTGTGGGGAGCAGAGGGCGGTAGGTGGAGAGGAAAACAAGGTCAGAAGCAGAAGGAGGAGCACCATCTCTCTCATGAAGTTGGCTGTGAAGGAGAGGAGAGAAGTTGGTACTTAAACCTCTTAGCGGGGAAGGCAGCCTTGGGAAGAAGGTGTGAGAAGAGGGGGTGTAAGAGCAAGCCCCAGAAAATACCTGCATTCCAGAAGAGCAGAAGAAGAGAGGCTTGGGAGAGAAGCTGGGGAAAACTTCAGGACAGGCAGGAGAAGACAGGAGTGGTGACAGAAGCCACGCTGGGGAGGAGGCTGGGGCCAGTGGGCTCTGAAGCAAATCTCTGAGACTTGACCCTAACAGCTTCTGGGGTGACACTGAGCAGGGGAGGGTCAGTGGAGGGGGGTCAGGAGCAGAAGGGAAGGAGGTAGGACAGTGAAGAGAGGGACAGGACCCTGGAGACTGTGGACAGACCACAGAGGAGCAAACAGAGTGGGTGAGGGGATCCAGGACTGAGAGACAGAGTGGACGACTCTGTGAAGACCTGAGGGGACGGAGGGTGGAGATACCAAGGTCAGGAGTGGGCTAGGCTCAGCTGGGCTGACGGGTACAGGCTGGAGTCAGAGACAAGGAACCACAGGATGTGAGCCCCATGGGGTCTGGCAGCTCACAGGGGTGACAGGCAGGGCTCAGTGGAAGCCAAAGGTATTCTCAGCCAGGGAGGGGACAGAGCCATACAGGAGTGGGGTTCAATGACAGGAATATGGCCTCAAATCAAGAGAAGGTCCAAAGAACATGGTATCTGGAGGGAGTTAAGATTATCTAAAATGTCCCCTCAAATGGCTGATGGACTTTTGGAAAAGCATTGGGTTATAAGGATGTAACTTCATCAGTGGATTAATCACATATATATTTATGTAGAGTTTTGAACCTACAGAAAGGTGTCCAGATAATATCTGAATATATATTTCTAATGTCAGGCATCAGATCTGGGGGAGGTTTACCATTTGGGCTACATTCCCATTTCTTTTAAAAGGTTTTTTATTTTGAGATAGTGTCTTGCTAAAATGTCAAAGCTCTGCCTCAAATCAGCCCATGGCTCCCTGTCACCTCCAGAACGAAGACTCAGCTCCTTGCCAGGCCTAAAATCTTCCATGAGCCAATCCCATACAACTCATCTCTCAGCTCGACTTCTAAGCACTATCTACTTTTGCAGGTGATCCTCCTGTCTCAGTCTCCAAAAATGTTGGGATCACAGGCATGCACCACTGTGCCCAGTAAGATCATAATTAGATGGCATTATTGGAAGGTGATGTAAATTTAGGAGTGGGGCTAGGTGAAAGAAGTGGGTCACAGGGGCAGGACCCTGGAGACCACATTTGATGCCCAGCCTTTTCCTCTCTGGCGCTCACCTCTTCTCTCTTCCTGGCTGCCATGAGGTGAGGAGCTTTTCCTCTTCCACATCCTTCTGCCATGCATGATATTTCTGTCTCATCACAGGCCTAAAAGCAATGGAGTCAGCTGACCATGGACTGAAACCTGGGAAACTGTGAGCCAAAATAATAATTCTAACTTCCTCTAAGTTATTTTTCTGAAGTATTTTGTCCTAGCAGTGAAATGCTGACTAACACAGGAGAGGGAAATAGACTCCTTCCCCAGACCCAGGGAAGTACAGCAGAAAGGCCCAGACAGGGTGAGGGGAGCCATGGCAATGCACGCAGAGGAATGAGGGCTAGAGGAAGTGGGCCCACCCACAGGAGAGGCAGCCTGTGCCAAAGACTTGAGGCCCTGAACTTCCTGGCCTTACGGTGCTGGGGAAGAAAAGGACCATGGAAGGAGGGTCAGACTGGCAGTTGAACATAA
>PVIR01021877.1:0-29074 GCA_004026965.1 Petromus typicus
GGGGAATCGAACCCGGGTCCTTGCGCTTGCGAGACAGGCGCCGGAACCACTGAGCTAACTCCCCGGCCCTTGAAGTACTTTTTAAATTAACATTCTTGCTGTTATAAAGAGTGCACAACTTTATATACACGTATTAGTATATTCTTACAAATAAATTTCAAGATGTGTCATTGAAAGTATTGCTATCATTCAAAAATGCCTTTCAGTTTATATTCCACTAACTGAGAATGCATGTTCTCTATATCCTGACATTTTTGGCTCTAAACTTCTGTCAATCTGAGGTAAAGATGGCTTCGCTGTTAGGTATTTTCTGGGAAAGATGAGGTAGCCTTGAATATTTATGTGTTTGTTGGCTTTGTCATCAGGTTATCTTTCTCATTGATTCGTTTTTTTTTTTTTTTTTTTAATCAAGGGAAGACTTACTGTTTTAAAAAATACATTTGTGGGACCGAGGATTTAGCTCAGTTGCTTCGGTATCTGCCTTGCAAACACAAAGTCCGGAAGTTCATCCCCAGTAACAATATATAACAATACTGGGCGTGGTGATACACGCCCACCAGCACTCAGTACCACACATCACAATGCCAGGTCTGGTGGCTCATGCCTGTAATCCTGGCTCTTGGGAGGCAGAAGCAGGAGGATAGCTGTGATTTCGAGGCTTGCCTGAGCTGCATAGTATGCTATCAAAATCCAGGAGCATTTATGTGTACAATGGGCTCCTTTTTTACAGGGGCTTAGCTACAAACTGACAACATTTTTGTGAGATTTTGGGAGATCTTCCCCTCCCTATTCTTCCCCACATCCAAATTAGGTAACTTGTTTACATCACATCCCAAAGACCTTCCCTGTGTAACAGCCAGGGACAATCATTATGTCACCCATGGAAACGTGTCAATTTAATTAGAAGAGGTTTAAAGCTTCAAGGACTTTTAACATCTGTATCTTTAGTCCTCTAAATGGTTTTCATGACAAAAATCAGTGTAGAAGAGAAAAACACCCTTCCTAACCTCTGGCTGTAAGCAGAAGCTTCCCAGGGACAGAAGCCATACTCATCACTTTTCTGATTTTAGGGAGAGACTCCTCAGCAGGTGAACTTCCTTGTCGGCAGAGGCAGGAGACTTCAGATCTTACAGGATAGTCAGTGGCCCTCAGGTTTTGCTGCAGCTCTGATGGGATTCAGTGAGCCACAAGCTTAAGCAGAAAGACACTAGCTTCCTGCACAGTTTCATGGTGACCACTGAGGGTACACACACATATTTGTCACCTGTGCACCTGTACTCCTGGGATATATTCCCAGGGTGGATTTGTGATTTCTATATGGGAAATCTGATATTTTGGTCCTGTAAATATTTTTTTCTCTGTTGCTTTAGTTTTTGGTATTTTATTTTTTAATCTCAAATCTCTTAAACCTAGTAACATACTTTATTACTGCTGAATTTTGTGTCATTCATAAAAAGGTCTACTTTTCATTCTAGAAAACTTTTTTTTTTTTTTTTGAGACAGGGTCTCGCTTTGTAGTTCAGGCTGGCCCTGAGCTTAGCCTCAAACTCACATCACAGCAATCCTCCTGCCTCTACCTCCCAAGTGCTGGAATTACAGGCATGAGCCATCATGCTCAGCACTGTGGTATGTGGTACTGATTGCTGCTGGGCATGAGTCTTCACACCCAGTATTATATGTGGTTAGTGGGGATCAAACCTGGGTCCTTGCGCTTGCAAGACAGGCACCGGAACCACTGAGCTAAATCCCCGACCCTCCATTCTAGAAATATTTTTAAAGTGTCCTTTTCTGTAGTACTTAATGACTTTTATTTTGTTGTTTGTCTTTTCATTGAATTCTCATATACACCTGGGTTCATGTCTAAGTTTTTCACATTGATCAATTTGCTGTTATTTCTTGTTTCACTTCTTACATAATTTTTCTTGATAATTTTAAATTTTATTTTTCTTGAACTCATTTATATTTGATTTGCCAGAACCTCCTGGTTTCCTTTTCCAAACCTACACACACAGAATAAGTGTTGGTTTTAATTGCTGTGGGAATGGTTTAATGTTTCCCTCACAGACAAAGATTGCTTCTGGTTTTCCTGATGTCTTTTTTTTTTTTTTTTCCGTGTCATGCTCACTTAGCAAGGCTTTCAATATAAATATCTTCAATGATCTCTTCTTAGGAGCGGCCCCCCTTCATCCCAGAAGGAGTACAGGCGCGCCGAAAGAGAATGGAAACTGAAGAGCCCAAGAAGAAAAGGGTATGTTACTCTTAATTTCCAATGCTGTTTTCTTGCGGAGAGGGAGCAGAAGGGCAGTGTGGGCACTGGACACAAGGTGAGCGTCCCCTGGTGCTGGCTCTATTAGATTTTGGGACATAGCTGTGAATCCCCAATACAAGTCTGTACTCTTCATGAAGTTCTTCCGCTGAGGGTAGATTCCCATAAATGAAATACCTAAGCCATGTGGTCCATCAGATGATCAAAAATAGCTTGCCAACTAGATGCATAGGCTAAACCTTATAGATATTGAAAGGATTCAATTATTTCACTGCAGCAAGTAGGGGACAAAACTTGTTTGACATAAAAGGTAAAATAAAGTTGATTTTACATATGTTTATATATGAATGTTTTTTTTTCCATTGCAGGAACGAGATCTTGAGCTGGAAATGGGAGATGATTATATTTTGGATCTTCAAAGTAAGAGCTAGATTGTAATAGGTGTTTTAAATGCCAAATAACATGTAAAGTCTTTCTGAAAAAATGAAAGGATATTAATGAGTATAAGTCTTCCAGCATATACTTGCCCTTTCTTGCTTTGTTTTGTTTTGTTTTGTTTTAAGACAAGGTCTTGCTCAGTAGTTTAGGCTGGCCTTGCACTCACCATATAGTCCTAGTTGACCTCAAATGTATGGTAATCCTCCTGCCTCAGCCTACTGAATGCTGGAATTATGGGCATGCACACTTAGCTTTTAAGTTTTAATTTCTTGAGGAATAGAAGTTATGTACTGTTAGGGCTCTGAAATCAGTTTTTCCAGGTCATTTTCTATTTTTAGATGAGAAGATCATTTTGTTTTTTGTTTTTTGCAGCATGTAAATGTTGGTCAGTGCTGATCTGATTAGTGATTTAGCTCTTCTATACTTTTGGTAAACTATTTACTTGCCCAAAGTTTTGGCTCAGTTTGGACACATTATACTTGAAGATACTAGAAACTATTATAATATAACTTTTTTTAAACTTTAGAGTACTGGGATTTAATGAATTCATCTGAAAAATACGATAAGATACCAGAGATCTGGGAAGGCCATAATGTAGCTGATTATATTGATCCTGCTATCATGAAGGTCTGTATTACTTTTCCCCTCTTTTTTGTTACGGCTACTTTTTCATATCCTTTGTCTTTTCAAGTTCCTGTAACCTGACCCTGATTCAATCATCCTGCCCCATTCTACACTCACTCGGAGACATCACACCCCTTCCATCTCTGATGATGCTGTGCCACCCCTATACCGACCAGTCACAGAGACAGCCCAGATCCTTTGTGTTGGCTGTGTTTTGGTATTACAGGCTGTGGCGTTGCCCTGCAAATCTCAGTATTGCCTGGGATTCTCTGTCACAAGTGGTTTCTGGCTTCTTTACTTCTTCTGGTCTTCCTACCCATATTTCCCTCTGGCAGTCCAGCGGATGGTACCACATTATCAAGAAAATTGAGCTTACGGTTATGGTTATGACCTCTGTGCTCTAGTTTTTTGTCCATATCCCTTGGAACCTTGAGAGAGGAAAGTTGAGCACTTGATGAGACTCTGCCTGCTCTCAGGTGCATTCTTTAGAGCTTTGCTCTGTCACTGACATCCTTCTGCCTCAATCGCCCTTTCCTGCTTACTCTTAGATAAATGTCTACAAGTTTTTCTTATCTTGTAAAAAGGACTTTCCTTTAGTTCATAATCCTGTTTTTTCTCTGCTGAAACATTTTTTAAAAAATAGTTGATTGAGTATATGTATCTCACTTCATTTTCCCACTATTTCATCCCCAAATGTCCTGCTTACTTTATATTTTCAGTTGAATCTTCATAAGCTTTTCACACCCTACCTCTCAAAATTTATTTCCTGTGTGGAAATTGAGCAGGACAGCGTGATTATGATTTGAGTGCCCAGTGAAGGAGCTTAAATGTCAGCCTGCTTATTCGGTGACCCTACTGTTCATTACAAATTACTCTTGTCCTCCACCTTCTCATTTTCATTCTCTGCTTCTGCCACAATTGGATTCCTTGCTTTTCTTTTCTCTTCCACTTTCCGTCCACACCATAAGTTGAGAATCTTAAGACTCTTTTCTTTAAACTCTAACTGTGCTCCCTGCATTCATCTCTCTGTTTGTGTCGACTCATTTTTCCTGGCACAGACAGGGTGGCCCATGGAAGGCCTGGACCAGCCCCTCCCAGCCTCACTTTCTCTGTGCTTTTCATGAGGGTCAGGACCTGGGCACATCATGGCGGGGTATAATACATGTGTATGTATTTTTTAAATAAAAGTTTGTCTTAGTAACTTCCTAGCCAGAGAAGTTTATTTAGAATAGATCAATGAGTATTACCCAGGTTCATTTCATGCTTCTTCCAGGACTGTTGTGGAGTGAGGGAAGTGTTCAATGTAAAATAAGTGTTGAAATTTGTTTTAGTGAAAATGGAATGGCACAGACTAGTACTGACGTGCTCGCAGTGTGTTTATGTAAACTCCATTTTCCTTCAAGAATCTTTTCTGTGGAATAAAGTCTGTATACAGTCAGGGCCCAGTTGTGATAGATTATGATTCCTGTAAACATGTTGCCACACCTACTTAAGAGTTTTTTTCTTTATTCATTTTGTTTGATTATGACTATTTTTAAAAGAAATTGGAAGAGTTAGAAAAAGAAGAAGAGTTAAGAACAGCTGCTGGAGAGTATGACAGTGAATCTGAAAGTGAAGATGAAGAAATGACAGAAATCCGACAACTGGCAAAACAAATTAGAGAAAAAAAGAAATTGAAAATTCTGCAGTCCAAGGAAAAGAATACTCAGGGACCGAGGATGCCTCGAACTGCTAAGAAGGCAAGTTTTATGTGTTGAATTCTTATGTAAATCATTTAAATGCTACATTTCAATCTTATATTTAAACCCATTTGTGGCCCTAAGATTGCAGATACTCTGAATATGTGTTGGTGTACATGGACTTGCAGGATAGCTTACCTCAATTTATTATTTTCTTTTTTTGAGACAGGGTCTCACTTTGTAGTTCAGGCTGGCCGTGAGCTCAGCCTCAAACTCACATCACAGCAATCCTCCTGCCTCTGCCTCCCAAATGCTGGGATTACAGGCGTGAGCCACCACGCCCGGCACTGTGGTATATGGTACTGGTTGTTGCTGGGCGTGAGTCTCCACATCCAGTATGGTATATGGTTACTGGGGATTGAACCTGGGCCCTCGTGCTTGCAAGACAGGCGCTGGAACCAATGAGCGAAATCCCCGGCCCCCTCAATCTATTATTTTCTGATTTTACTTTTTTTTGGCTTTCTGGTTTATGTTCTGTACTGTTTTAAAACTTAATCATTTTGTAACTGTACATGTTAAAATTGTTAATTTATGACCCAGAATTCTAAAGTTGTCAGCATTTTCTTATACTTTTAATTCCTACATTTATGAGAACTCTTTATCTTTTGCAGTTGATAGAAACTTAACCCAGTCTAACTTAAACCCAAAGACGATTATTGGCCCTGTGACTGTTAGAATGGGGAGAATCACACTTTAGACATGAATGGATCAGAGTGTCAGAATTCCTCCTAATTCTTGGCTCTATGCTTGTTGGGATGTTATTCTTTCTCCATGGTCTTACCTGGGTGGTATGTCAGACCCAGGTCTTGTGCCCATCCGTATACCCATGACAGGGTCTTCTAACTTGTTGCTCTGGACCATGGAAGTTGAAGGTAGTTCCTCAGAGACAGCAGGGAAGATAGTTATAATGTAATTGGAAAAGGAAGAAAAATAATTTGACATTATAGACACCTTTCATTGGCTCTTCATATGTTTGAAGAAAATGTTTTCATATGATACGCTTGGGCGTTTCAATTTTTCTCCTGAGGGTACCCAGTGATTTCTGGGAGATGTTAGTATACAGATGATTTTGCCCTAAGGTGTGTCACTAACCTCAGCCTCTGTCCCATCTATACCATAGAATCAGTCACATCTTAAGTTGTTTTGAAGATGGAAAGGATATAAAGTTAGTGTTATTACACATGGGTATTGCTCAGTCAGTGTTAACTGTGGAATTTAATTGAATTTTCCAATGCAATGAAAGTGATCCTAAATAAAAATAAGTGCAATCCGTCATTGTCATAGGTCTAATAGGAAGATAAAGAAGAAAATCATACTTTTTCCTACGTATGCTTACAACATAGATCATTTCTGTGAAATAAAGAATATTTTAAGGGATAGAAATAAGCAGCAGAATGAAGCAATAAATTGGGTCTGATCCAGAAGGGTCTTGAATGCAGGAACTTGACTCCCGGTGAGCTGGTGTGCACCACCCTCCAGTTCACAGCTGAGTTTTTGTTCTCTTCTGCAAGCTTTCATATGTTCATTTTTCCAGAGCTTGTCATATCTGTCCTTTTAGGTTTTTCTGAGGACTTTGTTGCATGAATATAATTGAAACATGGACAGCTGCTTAGAAATGTGACTGGACAAAAGGGTCTAACCTAATGCTGACATAAAACAGAAAGCATGGGAAGATCAGAGTACATTTTTAGTTTTATGACCTGCAATGGAGAGGTCACAGAAAGGTCCTCCCTTCTTTGGGTAGAAAAAGGAACAAGTGAAAAGGCAAAAGAAGGTCAGAGTTTTTGTGAGTCCTTAAAAACCCAGTCTGTAACACATCTCTCCTTCACCTCTGTCACTTAGAAATTGCTTCAGGAACTAAAGGCCACATACTTCATTCATTGTTCTAATCACTTGGGAAATAAGGATTATGGGCTTAATAGTTGAAAACTAAAATAGTATGTATCCTGTTGTAGTGATACCTTGAACAGTTTTATACTTTTAGGAAGATGGTTGCATTGGTGATTGTGTGTGGAAGATGGCCATGGTCACATGGTCACATTTTGTCATCTGATACAGAGTTTGTAATGGAAGCAAAATTTTGTTAAATGCTTTTGTTTGCAAACAGAAGCATTGGTGAACTTAGGTATTATTATATCACGTGTGTAGTTTCCCTTGATTAAAAAAAGCATTTCATCAAACTAATATGTCTTAAAATAACTTATTTTCAGGTTCAGCGGACAGTTTTGGAAAGTGAGATGCGAAGTCTTGGTATTGACATGGATGATAAAGACAATGTAAGTACAGTGGAATGTACAATGTAAGTACAGCTTTCAGATGGATTATCAAGCACTTAACCACAGGGACATGTTCTGAGATACCTCATTAAGTGATTTTGCTATGTAAACATGACATCACGTACTTACTGCACACCTAAATAAGACAGCCATCTGCACACATAGGCTGTATAACACACACGTAGGTTATTACCTGTTGCATTAGCACCAATGAAATCAACATAAGATTAAGAAAGCATGTGAGAAAATGATGCAGTAAAGATGCGGTAAACATGAGATATAGCCCCTGCTGCCATTGTAACTGCGTGCCTTTCTTGTAAGTACACACTAAAATAGTGACAAAAAGTAGTAAACATAAGGTCAGTAACAGTCTTATGAAATGTGATGTACTGTGCGTAATTGAATATGCCATACTTGTATAGAGCTGGCAGCACAGTAGGTGGCGCACTGCGGTACGGGATTATGACAGCTGTGTCACTCATCGGCGAGACTTTTTCAGCTCTTATTCACTATGGTATTACCACATATGTGCCTCATGTGACTCATGTGTCGTCATGTGATGCATAAGTATGTGTTTGGGCATAGCTTTTTGAGTAAAGACACCAAGGTCTTAGAAGCCTATGAGAAACTGGTTTTTAAGTTGGAGAGAAGAATTTAGAACATTGCACTTTTCTGTTGATACATTGGAACAGGGTCTGGTTTGAAGTGATGGATTATCAGCCGTGCTACTCTTGTTCTCTCGGGGGAGTAGTTTGGGAGCACGTAGTTCAGCATCCTTGCTGTTGGTGCACAAAGACGGTGTTTTCAGAATTCAGCTCTTGGTCACTATTGTGGGATTTAGGAAGACCTTGCAGACTCAGTTTTCCCTAGTTGAGGGAGAAGAGGTTTCCTGTGTGCTACATTAATTGCTGTCAATTATGCAAGGTGATATCAGTGCTTTTCTTTTTATGTTTTGCCTGTAATGCATTATATGTGTGCATACGTATTATCTTTTACTTTCATATTAAAGGAAAATTGGGAAAGTACTGAGAACTATAAAGAAAATCTTTCATGGTTATATCACAAAATATAAAGCGGGTTATAACCTTTTTGTTCACTTTTCTGTGCAGAGAGGTTTTCATATGTTTCTTTTTAAATACATTTGCACCACATTCTATGTAGTTTTTGTACACCTCGTAGTGGAACCTTTTTTTGTTTGTTTGTTTGTTTAAGGTAAATTTCTCACTATGTGTTTATGTTTTTGGTGGTACTGTAACTAAATCCAGGGCTTTCACACTGACCTATATCCCCAGAATATTTTTTTTTTTTTAGGTTTTTTGAGACAGGGTCTCGCTTTGTGGTTCAGGCTAGCCCTGAGCTCAGCCTCAAACTCACATCACAGCAGTCCTCCTGCCTCTGCCTCCCAGAGTGCTGGGATTACAGGCGTGAGCCACCACGCCCGGCGCTGTAGTATGTGGTACTGGTTGCTGCTGGGCGTGAGTCTCCACGCCCAGTATCATATGTGGTTACCGGGAAATCGAACCCAGACCCTTGCACTTGCAAGACAGGTGCCGGAATCACTGAGCTAACTACCCAGCCCCCCAGAATATTTTTTGAGACAGAATCTGCTGAATTATCCCAGCTAGTCTAAAACTTGCAGTCTTTCTGCCTCAGCTTCCCAGAATACTGGAACTTTAGGCATGCACTACTGTGCATGTCCTTCCACTAACAAAATCTAATTTATTTTTATTTTAGATCTTTTGGATTATTTGCATTTAAAAATTGATATATTTGCTGTCACCTCAAGCTCCAAGATGATACATAAACATAAAATCTGCATCAGGGAAAAATACAAATTGGAGTTGGGTATTGAGGTGAATAGGTAATTACTTTCTAGGAGTCCAAAGATAGCATTTCCTATGGTGAATTATGCTGGACCCTATGCATCTTCATATAGAAGAGTCTTTTCATGTTTCAAAAAATGTTAGGATATTAAAAATTCATCAGTAATGTTCAAGAGTACAGTGATACTCATAAGTACTTTTGTTTGCAAATGATTTGATGCACAACAGAAGTGTTTGACAGAATTTTGTTTTAATTTGCAAAAACTCTACATTTAGTGATAGATGCGACTGGCTGTCTTTCCTACACAAATGCAAATGTAGACATCTTTTTCCAAAATCATTCATGAGTGGATGTACCACAGTATCTGTGATGTATACATGCATGGAGATTGTTTTAATGTACACATGTATCCTTGAACATTTGATTAAGATCAGGATTCATACCTATCTTTACGTGATTGGTTCTACCTTTTTTTTTTTTTTTTTTGAGACAGGGTCTTGCCCTGAGCTTACTATGTAGCCCAGGCTAGACTCAAACTCAGAAATCCTCCTGTTTCTGCCTCCCAAGTGCTGGTATTATAGGCATGAGCCACCACGGCCAACATTATGGTATGTGGTACTGATTGCTGGTGTGTATGAATCACTATACCTGGCATTGTTTTTGGTTACCAAGGAATGAACTTGGGACTTTGTGCTTGCAAGGCAGGCGCCAGAACCACTGAGCTAAATCCCCAGCCTGGTTCTATCTTTTTTTTTTTAATTAAAAAAAACATGTCTTTTTGAAGTAATTGTATTGTCTTTATTCACAAATAAGATAACCAAAAATCAGCATGGTTGAGGGGCTCATTTAAAGCATAAGGCAGACTGTAGAACCTTTTCTCGTAGATAGGCAGTCTCCATGTCTTTGCCTTAACTTCTGTTTGACTTTTTGATAATTGTCTCTGTGTTCAGATACATAATCCCAAAATGGAAGAGTGGGAAAAGCTAATTCTGTATGTCTGAAATACAAATTGTTGTGCTAAATCTAATGATCAGCTTTGTAACATAAAGGAACTGTGTTAAGAATATTTGCCAGTAATTATGTGAAAATTACTATATATATCTTAAAGATCTTTTGCTCTTGTAATAATGGTTCTTCAAACTCCTGACTGCACTCTCCCCTTGTTGGAGTGGTTTTGATTTTCATTGAATCTGGAGCAGGGCAGGAATCTTGAGCTCTGAAGATTGCTTTCTGTGCTGTTCCAGGCCCACTACGCAGTCCAGGCAAGAAGATCTCGTAGTGTCACTCGGAAAAGAAAGCGGGAAGACTCTGTTCCACCCACTTCGGTAGCCCGGAGTCGGAGCTGCTCTCGAACTCCACGTGATGTTTCTGGTCTTCGTGATGTAAAGGTTAGTCTCTGCAGTATGTAATACAGTGGACCCTTGAGTTATAACTGGTCTGACGTCCAAACAACTTCGGTTATGACTGAAATTTTAGTCTTAACTTAAGAATGAAGTCATGAGTTACAACCCAAATACAGACTGCTTGTCCTTCCGGAGGTTCTCAGGTACAGATTTAACCCTTAAAGAGTTCTGGAAAGAACATTACAACATCCTTTCCTGTATGGCATCAACCGAGAAATCCTGAGCCAGTGTCTCTCTAAGGTATAGAGGAGAGAGACTTGGAAGGCTGTGTAGAGAAGCTCGAGTTTTCAGTTGACCAACTTGTATTACAACTATTTCTCGCAAAATAAGTGAGTTTGTAAGTCAAGGGTCTACTGTACAAGAAGATAAGTCTAGTGTGTATTTACACAAGAACTCAGACAAGTAATTGTTTGGGGATGCAGGACCTAGTGCAGGGGACCCTGTACACTCCATCCACTGCTTTCTTGGTGTCCTTTAGAGAAGAACTTGGGCTAGGGAATAGTTGGATGCTCCCAGCAGTTAACCTAGGTGAACCATTCTCTGGTGCTTTCCTTTTTTTGGAGAGTGGATAAAAAGAGGTTCTCATAGCAGCAGTCTAATGTTAAGGAGTTCAGGGGAGTGAGAATACTAAGAAATGGCCCCTCAACACCTCAGACAGGCCTCAGTCCTGGAGAGCCCATGGAGGAACCTGCTCAGAGAATTATCCGGTTGATCATCACCTGCTTGTCTTCATGTCATTAAGGAAACCGCAGCCCTCACCCCACCCCTAGATAATAACTTGGTCGTTAGTCTCATCCTTTGTTTTGTTTTTTCACAAACACTGGGTATTCACAGCCTTTCTGGCCAAAAGGTCTTTTTAGTAACCAGAAAAAATTTTACTTTCAGCATTTTGAAAATGAAGATGTAGGAGAAAGTCTATATGTAAACCGGCAAGCATTTGCCTTATAGACACTTGAGTTTTTCATTTTACTACACCATTTCCATCTGGAAATTTAGGCTTTAATATTAGCCTTGTCAATCAAATGTGAGTAATATATTCTTATGGGCTGAGTTTCAGTGTTAGTTTGTATTAGGAATTAGAACAGATACACTGTAATCTTCTAAAATGTAGTTTTAGGTGAAAACCTTGTCTTATATCATTTTCATTGAATTCTAATGTTCAAATACTCAATGCTCAAATAATCACTGAGTTGATGCTCAAATACTCATTGAGTTTCTGCAGATACTGGGCTAAGTAAACAGTCACTGAGACTTCGGTGCCCTATAAAACAAAACATCCAACAAAATGAACAGGGGAAACTTGGTTTTCCTTGAATTAACCTTTTTTTCTCCCCCTCTGTAGATGGTGAAGAAAGCCAAGACTATGATGAAGAATGCCCAGAAAAAGATGAATCGCTTGGGGAAGAAAGGGGAGGCAGATAGGCATGTGTTTGATATGAAGCCCAAGCACTTACTCTCTGGAAAGAGGAAAGCTGGTAAAAAAGACAGAAGATAGTGTCTTCAGTGGCATAGTTTGCTTAGACTGGATCCTTCATTTGGTATGGTTTCATAAAACTAGAGTAATTTATTAACTGATAAAACAGTAGAAATAGTTAAAGGGTTTGCTGAAAATGGTGATTAACCCTCTAGAAAAATGCATAATATTACAGATATTTTGATTAGATAATGTTTCTGCCTTTTACAGAGTTGATTCAGATTTCAAACTGAAAGATTTATTGGTATGACTGTTGAGGTTTTTGATGGAAAAAGAACTTTACTGAAAGAGGTAGCTTTGGTTCATCATACTTGAATAGCCATTTTCTAAATGAAAAAAAAAAATTTAATCTTGTGGTATATGCAGAAGGCTCCCAGCTCAGATCTGCGGGCTTGGGAGGAAACCTGCTTGTGGGTATGTCAGAGCGCTGTGCTTAAAATCCTCTCCAGCTATTTTCTTGTCCTTTTGTATGATCTGTTATCTATCTTCAACTATTTTATCCAAAATAAACCTCCATAGGAAAACAGTTTTATATGCTGAAGTTTTTGGTGGCTTCTTTTTGACCTGTTGTTCTTGTTACAAATTAGTGTGAATTTAGCCAGTTTAGAAGGGAGGACAGATAGAACATTTTTTTATTTTTGAAACAAAAATGCCTATGGGATTGCAGCAGTTAAATGTGGCGCCTCCTGCTTTAGTTGTTGAAAATGACATGTTCAGTGAAACACAAACACACCACAGCAGTGCCATCAACACTATTTCCTGGGAGCCTGTTTTCAGATATTTTTAGTGAATAAAATTCTGAGGTTTATGTAAGCTTAAAATGTTCAAGCATGGTAAAATATAACAAGGGAACATAATGAAATATTAGACATTTAAAATACCACTTGATTATATGACAGTTGTTACTACTAAATTTATCTGTAATTAAAAATAGAAATGTTCTGCTTCACAGGTCATGCTACCAAGTGGTATTCTCAGGGTATACCTATATGTTCTGTGTTCTATGCTTTCTGTATAAAGTTTAATCCTTGTGTTTATAATATTGCATATTGGGGACATAAGATACCTACTGAAAAAGATTACATTAAGAGATGCAGAAATTACAGTGACATCAAGTAGAAAGTATGAGGAATTAATCTCTCCACTTAGAAACTAGTTATGCTGTTGAAAACAGACTTACTCTTGGAACTTGAATTTGTTCATCCAGTAAATTACAATTAATTTCAGCCCTTAGCATGGTAGCCCCCAGCCTCATGACAGAGAGTAAGGTTCCTGGAGTGGAAGTCAGAGTGGGCACCAAAGACTTTGTCTTTGAATTGTTTTCTAATTGACATCTGTGTTTCTGATGGTGGATATGCAGATAGGGAGATGGACCACTATTGTTGGACATGCACACCCACTGCCTTAGCTAGAGTGCCTTAGGGGAATATAAAGAGCTAGTACCTGTTTATTTGTTTGTTTTCTCCCTTAGAGCCAAACGTTTAAGAATTAGACCTCCTAAGTCAGGCTTAGTGGTATCAGGAAGGCGAAGAAGAGGATCTCTAGTTTGAGAGCAGCCCAAGCTGTGTAGTGAGATCCAGCCTCAAAAAAAAAAAAAGAAAAATTGAAATAAAAAGAATTAGACCTTCTAAAAGTTAATGATAAGAAATTTCAAAAACAACTGCATGTTCTAGAGAATTTAATCACTGTACATTTCCAAGGAAGGACACATGCTCAGAAAAGAACTCCGAAAGACCTTAAATGTGTTTTTCAAGTTGATCTCTGGGTCACATACCCTAAAATAATATAAAAAACCAATCCAGCCAATCATAGTGAAGGCAGATCATTTTTGTTTCCTAGAGTTAACCACCATATGCAAATGTCAGGTTTCCAGCAACAACAAAATACAAAGAAACTAAGTATGACCTGTTTAATAAAAATAATAAATCAACAGAAACTGTCCCTAATGTCAGATTTAGTAGATTAAGACTTTTTTTTTTAGGTTTTTTGAGACAGGATCTCACTTTGTAGTTCAGGCTGGCCCTGAGCTCATCCTCAAACTCACATCACAGCAGTCCTCCTGCCTCTGCCTCCGGAGTGCTGGGATTACAGGGATGAACCACCACGCCTGCCACTGTGGTATGTGGTACTGGTTGCTGCTGGGGTGAGTCTCCACACCCGGTATTGTTATGTGGTTACTGGGGATCGAACCCAAACCCTTGCACTTGCCAGACAGGCACCGGAACCACTGAGCTATATCCCCGGCCCAAGTAGATTAATACTTTAATTATCTTAAGTATACCCAGAATGCTAAAAGAAGACATGGACAACATCAGGAATTTAATGTACAGATAGTAAATCAATAAGATTCAGATTGTGGATTTAGGAATATAATAACTGAAATGAAAAATGTACCAGAGAGATTCAAAAGGAAATTAAGCAGGAATAAGAATGTAATCAGTGAACTTGAAAACAATTGAAATAAAAAGTGTAAGGAACAGGAAAAAAGTTAAGTAAAAGTAGTGCCAAAGGGATCCATACTAGTTGTAAAAAAGGAAATGGTACCACAATGCTGGGCATGGTGGCTCACACCTGCAGTCCTAGCACTCAGAAGGCAGAGGCAGGAGGATTGTTGTGAGTTCGAGGCCCACCTGGGTTACATACTACATAGTGAGCTCAGGGCCAGCCTGGATTAAAAAGCAAGATCCTGTCTCCAAAACACAAAAATAAAAAAAATTTTTTAAAAAAGGATATGGTTTTCTCAGTATTGGTTTGGAGAGGTCTGGCATGTACTTTAAATTGTAAAAGGTTATTATTGGGCCAGGGATTTAGCTTAGTAGTTCCGGCGCCTGCCTTTCACGGGCAAGGGCCTGTGTTCTATCCCCAGTAACCACATACAACATTGCCGGGCGCAGTGACTCACGCCCAACAGTCACCAGTACCACATACCGCAATGTGGGGTATGGTGGTACATGCCTGTAATCCTAACACTTGGGGGGCAGAGGCAAGAAGATTGCTATGAGTCCGAGGCCCCGCTGGGCTACATAATGAGCTCAGAGCCAGCCTGAGACCCTGTCTCAAAAAACTAAAAAGATTATTATCCCTGTGGGACTCCACTGACAAAGTACATATGTGCATATATATAGTATAGTTATTTGTAGTATATCTGAAAGTGAAATTTAACTAGGAAGTCTGTATTTTATCTGGAAGCATGCCAGTGACTTCATTTCCTCATTCTTACATTTATTCACATAGAAATAAAATTTACATTCTTCACTAATTTTATGCTAAGCATAGAAAGTGTCATTTGTACAAAGAAAGAGCAGTGTGTTTTGTCCCTTTCAGGGCCATGTCACCTTAACCCCCCTTCGTAGTACTGTTTCCCAAGACGAGGCTGCAGCTCTAAGGGAGGGAAGCAGCTGGGATGATTCCTAATGAGAAACTAGCTGTGGTTTTTGGGTCATGTTTTGAGGCAGGTCTTGCTGTGTTGCCCAGTGTAGCCCATCTTGGCCATTCCTGTTGGCTTTGTGGATCAGCAGGGGCCAACTCTGACTGAGCTTTTGACATTGTGGAAACTCCTAGCTAGCTGTCACCATGCTTAAATGACCACCAGAATGGATCCAGTGTAGGGAAATTATAAGAATGGTGACATCCTTTGAGCTGACAGATGTGTTGAACTAGAATGTGCTTTGAGTGCCTGGCAGCAGTGAGCACAGTCTGCTGGCTCCTGGCTTTGTTCTTACCCTACATACTCGATGTTCAAGGCAGGTACCTGCCCTTCAGTGACCTGGCCTACTTCCAGTCTGGTGTTAGCTTTCATTCCTAACAGCCTAGCAGGAAATTACAAGGGAAACCTGTTCCACCAAAAAAGCCTGCAGTGAATGCTACTTTGGGAACTGTAGGACACGTGAGACCCAGAGTGGCCAAGTTTCATGGGGCTACTGTGTTTACATTTAAAAGTGAATGGCAATATGAAAAGCCACACATGTAACCACTGAAACATGAGGGCCTCACACCATGTTTCTGGAAGAAACCATAACAGGAGAAGTAGCTTGATGGAGAGTGCACAAGGATAGAGTTTGGCTAAGAAAGATCTGCTAACCTAACTAGGATCTACAGTGGAGATGGATATGTGGATAGATAGATAGATGATGGATAGATAGATGATAGATAGATAGATAAATTGACCTTTGAACTTCTCTTAAACTGTTCTTGTTTTTTTGAGAGAGGGTCTTGCTTTGTAATTCAGGCTGGTCCTGAGCTCAGCCTCAAACTCACATCACAGCAATCCTCCTGCCTCTGCCTTCCAAGTGTTGAGATTACAGGCGTGAGCCACCACACCCAGCACTGTGGTATGTGGTAGTGACTGCTGCTGGGCACGGGTCTCCATGCCCAGTATTGTATGTTGTTACCTGAGGATCAAACTCGGGTCCTTGTGCTTGCAAGACTGGCGCCGGAACCACTGAGCTAAATCCCTGGCCCCTCTCTGAAACTATTCTGAAGAGAATCAGTCTTTCTGTCCTCTGAAGCTCCCTCCTCATCCAGGTATTTTCTACATGACCTCACATCACACAAACTGAATCACATGGTTCCTGCCGGTTCTGGTGCTGCAGTGCAATGTGGGAAGTTATGTTTTATGCAGTAGATTATATTTGGCCAATTGCAAATTCATAAGAAAAAGATGAATCTTGACACATACTTCATGTAATACAAAAAATTTGGACAAATTACAAGTCTAAATATGAAAGGTAAATCAGTAAAAACATTCAGAAATAATGTCTTCATGATTTTAGAGCTGATAAAAGAATTTAACAGACTTCAGAGAAAATCTGCAAAGGACAAAAACAATAATTACTCTCAAAGCGTCTTAGAAATACTACCCCAAAATGAAAATTAAGTTGTGTCTTATACTGGTACAAATCCCTACTGTGGAGTACAATCATGATGTATATATGTAATGTACCAATAAAGATTTCAATTTTAAAAAAAAAGAAAGAAATACTACCCCCTCAAGTGTGTATAAAACTTTTTTGTCCTGGAGACAAATTCTACTGAACCCAGAAGACCTCCCTTTCTGTCTTTGTGTTGTGATGTGAATGTGTATCCCCCCAAAATTCATATTGAAACTTGGTCACCATTGTGTTGTTTTATTAAGAGATGGGATTGTGGGTCAGGGATTTAGCTCAGTGGTACCAGGATCTGCTTGGCAAGTACAAGTTGCCGATTCCATCCCCAGTACCACATACCACAGTGCCAGGCATGGTGACTCATGCCTGTGATCCCAGCACCCAGGAGGCAGAGGCAGGAGGGTTGCTGTGAGTTCGAGGCCAGCCTGGGGTACATAGTGAGTTCGGGTTCAGCCTGAACTACGAAGTGATAACCTGTCTGAAAAAAAATGAGGGGGCCAGGGATTTAACTCAGTGGTTCCACCTGCCTGGCAATTGCAAGGTCCTGAGTTTGATCCCCATTAACTGTGGTACAACAGTGTCAGGCGTGGTGGCCCATGACTGTAATCCCAGCAATCAGGAGGCAGAGGCAGGAAGACTGCTGAGTTTGAGGCTGGTCACATAGTTCTGGGCCAGCAGAACTACAAAGTGAGACCCTATCTCAAAAGAAAAAGAGATGGGGTTGTGTGGGACTGATGATGCCATGGGGCCCTACCCTAATTAGTGGATTGCCACTCCTAACAGGCCTGGGTGGCACTGTCCTAGTTCATTTGTTGTCCTTTCATGCTCATCCTGTCTTCTGGCCTTAGCAACAGGTGCCACAGTGGAAGAAAACAAAATCCTTACCAGACATCAAATCTGCAGTGGGTTGACCTTGGACTTCACAGCCTGTATAACAGAAAATAATTTGTGTAACAAGTTGTATAGCCTATGATATATATTATAGCACGAGAAATAAATAAATGTACTAGCTTTTGTTCTTCACTTGTAAGATTACATTGGAATTCCTAGCCTCATTTCCTTCATCTACAGAAAAAGCTAGATAGTGTTTAACTTGTCTTCCAGTTTTACATTGGCCTATTTTGGATTCTGTTCTGGGCAGTTTTTTAGACTCTATCCTTATAAGTCTGTAATGTAAATATTAATCCTTGTTTTGTATATGATGAAAGTGAACATCAGATTACTTGCTACATATCTTTTCCTTCCCCTCTTATGTTTTTTTTCCTATTAACTGGGAAAAGAAAATAAGCGTTTTGTCTTTTACTTTTTTATTTTTGTTTGATGACTATTGTATATTTAAGTTGTATACACTGATAATTTGAATATATCGTCCAGCCTGTTCTTTCACCTTTAGTTCCAATTGTTAAATATCTTTTGTCTTTTTTGTTTTGTTTTATGTTTTGGGTTTTTTTGAGACAAGGTCTCGCTTTGTAGTTCAGGCTGGCCCTGAGCTCAGCTTCAACTCACATCACAGTAATCCTGCCTCTGCCTCCTCAGTTCTGAGATTACGCCTGGCACTGTGGTATGTGGTACTGGTTGCTGCTGGGCATGAGTCTCCACGCCCAGTATTGTATGTGGTTACCAGGGATCGAACGTGGGCCCTTGTGCTTACAAGACAGGCACTGGAACCACTGAGCTAAATCCTCGGCCCCAAATACCTTTTGTCTTAAATCTTGACAGAGAAAATCTGGTATACCCTACATTTATTTTAAATGGACCTTTGTTAGAGATAACTCACTTTTGATTTCCTTGTCTCCTCTTGGGTAAGAATACCAGTTGTGCCAAGCAGGGGTGACCAGGAGGAAAGTGTGTGAAGTTCAAGACATGGCCAACCTCTCCATTGGAGCAGTAGTTGGACTGTCGCCCCAGTGTGATTGCCCCTTTGGCTGTAAGACCTGGTTCTTACCTTCTGGTGGCTTAATCATGCACTTCCCAGCATCTAGAATAGTAGGAAATAAACTTCTGTTGTTTATTACCCAATCTGAGATATATTATATAGCAGCCAGAACATACTCTTGGCAAAAAGGAAAAGAAACAGGTATGAACTTTGATAGGTTTATTTCAGAACAAACTTTCAAGGGACCACCAAAGTACTAGACACCAGATCAACTGTCGGATAGGCTATGGGGTCTTTTATAGAGTCACGTGGAGCAGAGTTCAGTAAAAAGGGGTTGTGTTGTGTCTACCTGCCAAGAGCAAAGCATGAGAGCACATCTAGAATGTTTGCCAAGGGACAAGGCTTGGGAAAGCACAGAGGTAGTGGCTGCTCTCAGTAGCAGGGCTGATGTCTTAGGGGTCCCTAGGTCCAGCTGTACTGGGAGGGGGAAGTAAGAGTCTCAGGTGGTAGGTAGTAGTTGGATCCTTCACTGACATTCTAATATCACTATAATCCATTGTCTTTATTAATAATACTTTTCTAAAAGGGAACTGTTGTACGTGTGATTCTAGCAGTGCAGAGAATAAAGTTACTCAGAGTTAAAATTCCCCTGCAACTCCCAGAGTTGCAGAGGACTGCTTTGCTGAGGCTTGACAGCATGAGAAAGTCCAGGAAAAACAGCCCCCAGTCTGAGAACCACCTGGCTTTTTATTTGTAATCCAAGGGCATGAGAACAAAGGTGCAGAGGAACAACATTTGCGTGGGAGTTTGGGTCAGAGAAAAGGGAATGGACAGGATGCTGTTCCAAGCAAACTTATGGGACAATATAGTGAGTGGAGTAAACATCTCTTTGAGCACCTTCGATTCTCATTCTGCTGTGCTGTTGCCTGGCAAATCTGCTTTAGTCTTTAACCATGCCTTTCCGGGACCCTGTGCTCTTACTCCAGTGGTCCTTTCATCTTTGCATTCATGTCAGTTACTCCTCTGGCCAGAATCTCCCCACAAGTAGTCTTTTCCTTATTTGATGATCTTGAAATGGAGTTCTCACTAATAAGATAGGATAATTCTGTTTTCATTATTTACTGATTTTTAAGAATAAGTGCCATATAACCTTTACAGGTATATTAATTTTCTATTGTTGCATAACCATAACAACACAATCCAGTGTCTTGAACAACATTCAGTTATTGTCTCATGGATCTGAAGGTCACAAGTCCAGGTGGCTGCTTTGCGCATCACGATTTGGGTTGGTTGAATGCTTACTTGAGCTTGGCTATGGAAAGATCTGTCCCAAGCTCACTGAGTTGTTGGCAAGATGCAGTTCCTTGAAGGAATAGAATTGGGGTTCCCATTTTCTTGCAGGCTGTTAGCTGGGGTCGTCTTAACTCCCTAGGGTTACCTACCTGTTCCATTAGCAACCATCAGTGTATTAAATTTTGCTCAGGCTTCTAGTTAGAGTTTATGGCCATTTTTGGATATCACTCTTGTATGTTTTTTGGGGAGGGGGCTTTTTTGAGACAGGTCTCACTATGTAGTTCAGGCTGGCTTTGAAGTTGCTGTTTAGCAAAGAGTGGCCTTGAATTTGTGGTGATCCTTCTGCCTCAGCCTTCCAAGTGCTGGGATTACTGGTGTATGCCACTATGCCCAGCTCTTTGCTGCTTTTAAGAGATCATTTGAGTAGAATCACCTCCTTGGAAAACAAATCTCCCATTTAGTTGGGTGTGGTGGCACATGCTTATAATTCCAGAACTCAGGAGGCTGATGCTGGAAAATTACCAGAAATTCAAGGGCAGCCTCAGCTACATAGTGAGTTTAAAGCCAGCCTAAACCACACAGCAATACTCTGTCTCAAAAAGAAAAGAATAAAGTCAGTTGTGTCATATAAGATGATTGTGGAAATATACTCATAGAGCTTCCACGGAAATTTGGGACCATTTAGCATTATGCCTAGTTTTTTGTTTTGTTTTTTGAAACAGAGTCTGGCTTTATAGTTCTGGCCCTGAGATCACTATGTAACTCAGGCTCCCTCGAACTTGCAGCAGTCCTCCTGCCTGTGCCTCCCGAGTGCTGGAATTAGAGTTGTGAGCCACTATGCCTGGCTATGCCTAGTTTTAAAATGACCAATGTGTTTGTTTTTCAGTATTGTTGCTTCCATTAATAGTTCTGAAGCTTATTCATCGTGTTTTCTTCTACTCTTCTTCTGTTCTTCATTTATCTATTTATTCTTTTGAATAAATTTTGCTTCTTGGATGTCAAGCCTTGTGAGTGACAAATAAAAGAAATAATAGCTACCACTAAGGGACTGCATTTGATACAAGAATAAAAATACAACATGGTAGCTAGGCATGGTGGCTCAGGCCTGTAATCTCAACACTCAGGAGGCAGAGGCAGGAGGATTGCCATGAGTTTGAGGTTAGCCTGGGCTACAGAGTGAGTTGAAGGCCAGCCTGAACTACAAAGTGAGACCCTGTCTCAAAAGAGCTGAAAAAAATAAATAAATAAATAAAATAACATGACACATTTTAAAGAGAAATTCCTAACTTAGAGACATGAACAAAAATAACATTTTAGTTTAAGAAAATAGCAAAGTTTCAAGGAGTTGTAGAGATATAGGTCAGTCTAGGGCAGTGAAGGTGAAACTTTGAGAGACTGAGTGACCAGACTGCAGCCCAAACCCACCAGTGCCAACGCTGCAATTCAGCCTGATCACTGAGGCTTTTGTGTAGAAAAAACAACAGTTCATGACATCATCACAGAAAGGACTCTGTGTCCACTGCAGTATGCGCGCCTTAGGCTTGTCACCAGGAGTCTAAGATAATTTCTTGGTTGTTGGAGGAAGAAATGAGTGAGGCTGTGGATAAATGTTATGCATTCTGTGCTTTGGGAAGGATGTAGTCTTTTGCTAATGTTAGCAGTGCCTGCAAAAATTTCCCTTTCATTGTATCCCATAAGTTCTAGTGTGTTTGTTGTTTGACTTTAGAAATTATTTAATTTCTTCTTTGATTTGTTTTGTGACCCACTGAGTATTGTGTATTATTTGTTTCCAACTATTTATAAATTCTTAGTTTCTTTTATGATTGATTTCTACTTTCAGAGTATATTGGTAGTATTAGATGAGTTCATTTCTTCTGTATTTATTTAACCAGCCTCTGGGGTAAGGTGAAGTCTGCTTTGAAAAACTTGAGTGCTGCTCAGGAGAATATGCAGTCAATTTTGTTAGTGTAGACCACTTTGTCTCTTGAATCTGCGATAACAGAGTTTAAGGACCCTACTGACCTTGTGTTACCTTGTTTTTTCTTGTTCATGTGCACACACACATACATACACACAGTTGTTTTTCTTAATATTAGAAGTTGTAGTCAACGGGCCGGGGAGTTAGCTCAGTGGTTCCGGCGCCTGTCTTGCAAGCGCAAGGGCCCGGGTTCGATTCCCCGGTAACCACATACAATACTGGGTGTGGAGACTCAACCCGGCAGCAACCAGTACCACATACCACAGTGCCGGGCGTGGTGGCTCACGCCTGTAATCCCAGCACTTGGGAGGCAGAGGCAGGAGGATTGGGATGTGAGTTTGAGGCTGAACTTGGGGCCAGCCTGACCACAAAAGCGAGACCCTGTCTCAAAAAAACAAAAAAAAAAAAAAAAAAAAAAAGAAGTTGTAGTCAAATGAGTATTGAGATTGACATTGATATGAAGATGTCTTTATTTAGGGCTGGGGATTTAGCTCAGTGTTTCCAGTGCCTGCCTTGCGAGTACAAGGTCATGAATTTAATCCCCAGTACCTAAAAAAAGAAAAGTGTCTTTATTTAAACTTGTTTTCCAGAAATTTTTTTGTAGCTTAGTTTGTCTGAGGATATTGTTTACTCTTACAGACTTCAGTTTGATTAGGTTGGATCCTGGTGCTGTGTTGGAAGGAGAGAATTTCTCTTGGTTATAACAGTGTGTCCCCAGGTGGGAACTGTCTTAACTTTGCTGGGTAAATGGAGAGGGAGGCTTGACTATAGATTTATTTAGTAATTCAGACTGTCACTGAGAAGCCAACTTGGTCCCCCTCACAGCTTGCCCCTTTCCCAAGATGGAACGCAGGCTCTGAGCTGTAAGGATGGGGTACTGTTGAATGCCCTAAAATCAGGGTTGTAGTTAGTTGCCTTTTTCTTTGTTGTCCTCTGTGATGCTTTATCTTTTGCCTTGGCTTTTCTTCATCACTCAGTCAGAGGTACTTACTTGACTGGTGCCCCTGGTTCCTCTCCCCTTAGTTCAGCCAACTCTGGGCAGTTCGTATTGCTTTTCTTTTCTGACCTCTGGCTAGGTCACTGGCCTCTTCCTATGAGTTAGTAAGAATCCGAACACGAGGCTGTTTACCACTCTTAATTCTTCCATCACTGCTGGAAAATGGCACACAATTCTGCCCACCAAGCTGGTTTGTTTTATCTATTTCAAACAAAATCTCGTCTTCTGAAATAGTATTGTCCATTGTCCTTGAACACGCCACCTACAACTGAGCATCTCTTTGTCACTTAATTATTAAAGTGTTATTGTTTATTAAGTACTATTATTTATTAAATGATATTTATATATTAAAGTACTGTTTATTAAAAGACTGTTCAGGTGACAATAGAATACAGCAGCTTTTCACATAATGCCAGAGTCAGGCCTAGAAGAAAATAGGCTACCTACTTCTGAGTATCTTCTTACCGTCCCTGGGGAGTGTGGTCTACATAAACAGTTCTGTGTCATTATGGAAATCATCTGGGCCGTGCAATCCTGGCCTACTCAGCTTTCTGTTGTTATGAAACAGTCCTGGAGATAATAAGCCTGAAGCAGGAAAGGCTAATTTTGGCTCCTTTTGGCTCATGATTCAGACGTTTCCATCTCTGATTTCTTGGTTCCATCACTTTCAGCCCTGTGGTGAGGTACAGTGTCAAGGCAGAGACGACATAGTGGAGCAAAGCTGTTCACGTGGTGGCCGAAAGCAGCAAGAGAGTGAGAACGGGTTGCACTCTCAATATGTCTTTCAAGGGCACCACTCCAATGACCCAACTCCCTTCCATGGTCCCTCCTCTTGTTTTTTTTTTTTTTTTAAGGTTTTTTGAGACAGGGTCTCGCTTTGTGGTTCAGGCTGGCCCTGAGCTCAGCCTCAAACTCACATCACAGCAATCCTCCTGCCTCTGCCTCCCTAGTGCTGGGATTACAGGCGTGAGCCACCATGCCCGGCACTGTGGTATGTGGTGCTGATTGCTGCTGGGCATGAGTCTCCATGCCCAGTATTGTATGTGGTTACCGGGGAATCGAACTCAGGCCCTTGCGCTTGTAAGACAGGCACCGGAACCACTGAGCTAACTCCCCGACCCATGAGGCCCCTCCTCTTACAGTTTCCATTAGCTCCCCGATAGCATGACCCTCTAGCAACCAAGCCTTTAACACACAGCCTCTGGGGACGTATCAGATCCAGACCATAACATCTTCATTACAGTGCTCCTTTAACATCACCCAGTAGACAGATTAACAGGGGGAAAGCCATTTTAGTCATGTGCATAGGCCCAGAAGCTTCTCAGAAGTATGTGGGACATGTCTGTTTCTGAAAATTACAAAGATCTTTGAATCCCTCTCAAAAGATTAGATGCTTATAATAGAAAACCAGACGTATATTTGCAAGAGACCCTATCAAGTCTCTCATTTCATAAGAGATGTGCTGGTCATCTTTCAACCTGTTCATCTGGTTTTTTCTTGTTGTTGTTTCTGTCCACCTGAGCACGCACCTGTGATGAAAGCTGCACTGATTTGACTGTCAGAGCTTTGTAGTGTACATAAAGGTCACACCAAGTCTCTTGTTTCTTTTACTTCTGCAGAATCCATTAACTGTGCTCTTATGCTTTTTTTCCAAATAAAATCTGAATAGTCTCCTCAAGTAACAAAAATATGCTTAAATTATATCTAAGATGGCAGTAGATTAAGTGTGATTTTTTTGAAGCTGGGCTTGGTAAAATAAGCTTGTAATCTCAAAACTCTTAGGAGGTAGGAAGATTCTCAACTTGTAGCCCAGCCTGGCAATGTAGTGAATTCCTATCTCAAAATTTTTAAAAATGTAAAAAGTATCAAGGTTTTACCTCATGGCAAAGGCTTTGGAGTTCAATCACAACAGCACAAATAAAAGATTTTTTTAAATACAGACTTCTCTCTGCTGAGCCTGTATGTCTGGGCATATGTGAATTTTCTATTTGTTCTGAGGCTGAGGGATGAAAGCGGTCATGTGCTGTTGCAGGGTCTGGGATGACTGTGAACCTGACAGCAGTGTTGGGTGCTTAAATTGACGTTTCAGAATCTCTTAACTAATTAACACTTGTTTGACAGATTAAAGCAATAACAGCAATAAATTGGTCAGGGAGGGGCTGGGGATATAGTTCAGTGGTTCTGGTGCCTGTCTTGCAAGCGCAAGGGCCCAGGTTCGATCCAGGTAACCACATAACAATACCGGGCGTGGAGACTCACCCCAGCAGCAACCAGTACCACATAGCACAGTGCCGGGCGTGGTGGCTCATGCCTGTAATCCCAGCACTCAGGGAGGCAGAGGCAGGAGGATTGCTGTGATGTGAGTTAGAGGCTGAGCTCAGGGCCAACCTGAACCACAAAGCGAGACCCTGTCTCAAAAAACCTTAAAAAAAAAAAAAAACACATAAATAAATAAATAGATCAGGGAAAAACCACAACTGAATAGTAGTTGAATGACAAAAAACTGATTTTATTTAGGTCTATTGCAGTAGGGGAAAAGAGACCTCAGTATAGATAAACCTGGGATCAACTCTCAATGTAGTGTGAGCAGGTGAGGATTTATAGTCAAACAGTGCAGTAAGGGTCAGTGGGTGGAAAATAACTAAGAGGGAATTTCTGGAGTGAGGGTGATTCTGAGCAGGGTGTTGAGATTGCCAGGGTTCTTCCTTCAGATGGGCCATCCTCCCATATAGGTTAAATCACCTCCAGATGACTTGTGGTACCTAATATAATGTGGTGTAGATGCCATATAAACATTTGTCGTACTGGCTTATCTAAGGAATGATGACTAGACATCCCCTGGGAGGCTGAGGCAGGTGGAACCTGGTCAGATCTGTTCCGGGGCCAGGGATTCTGAGTTGACTTTGCAGGACTCTTGTCCACACTGAATTTTACAAGGGAGTGTACACAGTTGCCCGGGAGGTTCAGGACTGATGAGACCCCTGGGCCAAGCAGATAATTTTTGTCCAGGTGAGCACCTCAGGATTGTCTCCTGAGTACAACAGCCAATGAGAACACACAAGAGTACTGGGTATTCATTATTCTCCTCATGAGAAAAGCCCACATTGTTTCCCTTTAACTCTGTCAGGGGAAAATGAGGAAACCTTGCAAAAGAAAACAGATCTTTCTTGATGTTTTCATCTGGGTGGTGTTGTGGTTTGTATCTAGATGTTCCCTGAAATCCTCATATGGTCATAAGTGGGACTTTTCAGACGTGGCTCAGTCTACAGCGTGTGACACTGGGATCGAGGATGTGATGCTAGGATTGATTCATGGCACTGCTAGGATTAAGGGAATCCAGCCTGGGCGTGAATGCTACCTACCTGAAGGCAGGGCTGCTGTTGCTTGCTGCTTGCTCCTTGACTGCTGGCTGCTTTCTCCTTGTTTGCTCTGCCATAGACTATTTGTCTGCTTTGATGACCCTCTGCCATGCTGCCCTGCCTCAGAGCCACCTGACTATGAATGGAAACCTCTACAAACTGTGAGATGACATAAATCTTTTCATTCTTTAACTTTGAATGTTGAGTATTTTATCTTAGCAAGGAAAGTAACTAATACAGATGGCAATTCCTCTTGGTTTCTGTACCAAGCACCTTATCATTTTCATCTAGACAATCAGTATTTCTTCTGAGTGTCATAGTTGATGCTTACCGAGCCAGTCAAGCTTGGTTCTGGGTTCCAACTTGAAATGTATGTGCATAATTTCATTTTTGTGTGGAGAATATCATATAATTTTTTTGTCGTGTGGAAACAGGGTCTTGCTATTTAATTCTGGCTGACTTTGATCACACAGCTCACTGTGTAGCCCAGGATTGCCTGGAACTGGCTGTGATCCTCCTGCTTCAGACTCCAGAGTGCTGTGATTATATGCAAACAACTCTGCTTAGATAAAGAAAAAGTCACAGTGCTTCACCAAGCTGCCACGATGAGCCCATGGACTGCGTTCTCAGGGTTACATTGAACTGTTTTGTAGTTCACACTCGTCTCAGGTCTCCATCACTGATCACTGAGAATCTCGCATTACATTTGGCTTTGCACCAACAGGGGCTCCCAAGGAAGAATCCACATCCATCTTTAGGTTTTGATGTTGGCTGAATGAGAATTCCACATCCCCTAACGCACCTGATTTCATTTTCTTATAGATCTGTGGTTTTATGATGAAGAAAGACAGATTTGGTTTTAGGAAATGGCTTATTGGTTGTGGGAAGTACATGCAGAGAATATAATTTGCAAAATATATAAAAGAGAATTGGCCCACACTGGATGTGTGTGAGTGGTTGCAGTGAGAAATGGAGAGATCTTCACCCTACTTGGCACAGGAGTGTGTTTGTGTTCAGATGTGTAGATAAGATAGCACTTCCTGCGTCAGAGATTTAGCTCAGTTGTTCTGGTGCCTGCCTTGCCAGCATAAGCGCCCGGATTTGATCCCTGGTGACCACATACAACAATGCCAGGCGTGATGACTCACACCCACCAGCAATCAGTACCACATACCACAATGCCAGATGTGGTGGTTCATGCCTGTAATCCCAGCACTCGGGAGGCAGAGGCAGGAGGATTGCTGAGTTTGAGGCTCAGCTCAGGACCAGCCTGAACTACAGAGGGAGACCCTCCCTCAAACAAACAAATAAACAAACAAACACAACTGAAAAAAAAAAAGCACTTCTCAAAATGTGAGCTCTATAAAGTGACACCAAAGTAACTAACACCTTGAGTGTGTGTGTGTGTTCCTGAGGATTGAGCCCAGGGGACTCATGCATGGTACTCCTGAGCTGTGTCCTCAGGTCCAACCTTGAAACTCTTGATTTCAGAGGCCAGATCAGTATGAAAACCAGTGAATACATAACATACTGTAGCTCCACATTTCATATTGGTGTACACATGACTGACGAGTCTCAGGACAAAATGCTTAGTGGATTTTGTTTAGTTCTGGGTTCCCCAAATGTACTTCCCCCCAAGTCCCCTTGTTTATCTGATCTCTCAGTCCTTATGGCCACTGTTCTAGCAGGTCAGGTGTTAGAGTGGAGAGTGGTCCTGCGGGTTGAGAAGTGACTGATGGGGAACTGCTGAGGTCTGGAGCATGGCCTTTGCATGGGGGACAGGCTGAAAAACACATCATTGCTTTCCAGACACAGGGCTGGATTTAATAAGATGCAGTGAAAGGTGATTTTCCCAAGAAAAGTGTTCTAGCCTCCCTGTGTCAGTAAAATTGAACAGCTAACTACAGATAGGCCTTTGGGGAATTTTTTGAGTAATGGAAATACTGAGTTACTTTATGAAATAAACTTTTTAAAAATTATACTTTCTACTTGTATAAATGATTATTCAATTAATATGCATTGTGACTGGACTGTTGGGTACCTCATAGAGATACTTAGAAAAATAGTGAAAGCAAGTCTTTGAAAGACCATTAATCTAGTTCTTGCAAGTCAGAGTGGAACAAGTAAGTGTAATTTGAGTATTTCATCCAGTACTAAATTCATCTCAGTCATCCTTAGGACCTAAAGCCATACAGCTTAGTATCTAAAGCATAGAGAATTCAGCCCAAGCCACCACTCTTGGCAGGTCCTTGCCCCTGGTCCTGGGGCTGTCTTTTCCCTCCAAATGTCAAAACTCTACTGCTCTATTTCTCAGCTTCCCTGTTCCTTTACTATGCCCAGTTGAACGTATGACTTGGCTAAGATTTTCTTGAAGTTGTGGCACCATGCTTCTTTTAAGTTACATGGGTTCTGACAGATATTTTGGTGGGTATATCATGTGTCATTTCTTTTTTTTTTTTTTTTTAGGTTTTTTGAGACAGGGTCTCGCTTTTGTGGTTTAGGCTGGCCCTGAGCTCAGCCTCAAACTCACATCACAATCCTCCTGCCTCTGCCTCCCGAGTGCTGGGATTACAGGCGTGAGCCACCACGCCCGGCACTGTGGTATGTGGTACTGGTTGCTGCTGGGTGTGGGTCTCCACAC
>PVIR01021878.1:0-28890 GCA_004026965.1 Petromus typicus
GTTCCCAGCACCTGCCCGTAAGATCTTTGCGGCAATAGCCCCTTGCAGCCTCCCATGTTCCTTAAGGAGAAGAAAATGCCAATGTCTGGGGCACTGCAGGCCTTGCTGGACCCTGTGTGCCCTCCCTGAGGTAAGGACAGGTCTGTGTTTATCTCTACCCGCAGCTCCCAGCACAGCAGGAAGTTGTGACCCGCTGACCTCAAAGAGGAGGCAGAGGCCCAAGCTGTAGGGCCCTCAGTTGGGAAAGCCAGTGGGGGAGGGGAGCTGCAGACAATGACGTGGTTGGGGTGGAGGGAAGCAGAGGCCAGGTCCCAGCATCAAAGGAGCAGCCAAGCTGGCTGAGCTGGCTCAGAAGGAGTGAGGAACCCAGGGAAAGCGGCCCTGCCCATTGAAGGCTGGGACAGCACAGCGAGGCCTGGGAATCAGGAAGGGTGGGAGCAGGGAGGAGGCCGAGGAGGGCATGAAGGGCAAGCTGCAGGATGCGGAGACCTGGCCGAGGTCCAGCAGGAGCGTCATCCCGCGTGCTGCAGCCTGGGAGCTGCACTCCAAGCTGAACAAAGGCGCCTCGGGGATCGCAGGGACCTCCTCAGCTGGAAGACTGTGGGGACAGAGGGACTGTGTGTGTGCAGAACCCCTTCCATCTCCCCTCTGAGTTGTCCCCATGCTGGAGGGCATGCCCCGGGCTCTCCACTGCAGTCCACCCTACCCTGAGCTGACTGCCCTTATCTTTTCTCTAAAGGACATTGTGGTTGCGCCTGGGCTTGAGGAGGGTTGCTGGAAATACTAGGGGGGAAAGGACCTTTTAAGACCTAGGAACCTCCAGGCAGGACGGACACATCCCTCTGCCCTTAATCCAGACATCAGGGATACTGAGGCAGAGAGACACATGCTTAAGAGCATTCCAGGGGTTCACTTTTCCAGTAGAAATACTAGTGGCACTTCCAGCCTACTAAGGCCACAAGAGGCTGATGCAGCAGCTGGTAGATAGTCTCAGTCCAGGGACTAAGGGGCCGTAGAGCAGGACTCCATGCTGGGCCTTTCTTCCCGCTTGATTCCTCTTCTACCTGTGCCAGGATCCACCTGGATCCCAGAATTACCTCCAGCCACCTCCGCAGGAGGACCCTGCCTGTGTCACCCACTCATCACCACGAGCTGGCTACCATGCCACCTGTCCCCTTTGCTTTATGCTTGCGCTGGTTCAAGTCCCCTCTGTGGCAGGAATATCCCATCCTGTCTCCATCTGCGGAGCTGCCTCTGCTAGCCCACCCTCACAAAGCATGCACAGGAGTCTGTCCACACACACATGCTGGCCGCCTCTGGCCATGCTGGTGCTCAACAGGGGCAGGCACTGTCAGGAGTCCTGCTAGCTGGGGAAAAGGTGTGTCTCCAAGGGCCACTACAGGTTTGGAGGGGCTTGATCCTGCAGCCCCACTCCCAGCACAGCATTCAGCGTACACTACACAGCTAACCCATGACGAACAGGTTTCCATGAGTCACAGACAGGAATAACCCAGTACGCAGACAGCATGGGAGAGTATCACACGCTGAGTAAGATCCAGAGGACGGGGCGTTCTGTGGCTTAAACCCAGCAGCAGCTCAGCATTCCTCAATGGAGTCCTACCAGGATGTGTCCAGACACCGGCACAGTCACCACATAGAACCTAAAAGGGGGTCAGGGGACACCAGTCTCATGATGCGCATGGCCATGGAGTAACGGGAAAAGGGGAGGAGTGTGTGGGGACAGTAGGACCAGAACACTCAGGTTTTTCCCACCCCTGGGGGGTTTCTGGGTCTGTCCTATCTCCCCTGGGACCCTGAAAGACCATCTCCTTTCATCTTCCTCAGGCTAGGCCCTCCCAACCTCTGCCATATGGGATCCTGGGACCATAGTGGAAGGCGGAGCCATCAGTTTCTAACGCAAGCAGAAAGGAGGTGAGGAACATCCTGGAAAGGGGTTCAGGACATAGGATTTAAGGTGGCACAGGCCAGGAGGAACCCACCCTCCTGCCCACAGGCCTGGTGTAAGGGCGGCCAGCGTGAAGGAGATGCCGAGTCTTGAGCCACAGGCCCTGGCTGTCATCGGGCATCAGGAAAATGCTATCTGTCTCTCTTTGCAGAAGGCAGGATGGCTGGACTTGGGCTCCGGGCCAGGTGCCTGGGTTCACACCTCAGCTCATCGTGCAGCAGCTGTGACACTAGGAAGGCTTCTTATACCCAGGGCTTTGGTCTGTCCTTCCGCAAAATGGGAATAAAAAGTATCACTTGCTTAAGGTATAACAATCAAGAAGCTCACACACACAAAATGCTGTCTAATAACCATCACAAAGCATTCTGTAAAAAGCAACTGTGCCTGTCATTTCCTGCCGTCCTCTTCTTAGGCCACGGATACTGGACACCGTCAGGGATGGAACCTGGGCCCCACCCTGCCCCTACTGGTTCTCTTTTGGCCACTTCCTCCCCTCCCTGGGTTGCACGTTAAGGGTAAGATGGGCGCTGTGCTCTGATTTCGCAGTGGGCTGCACCTCTCTCTTGCCTGGGCTTGTCCCATCTCACCCCTGCAGGTGGGAATGGTGGCCAAGCTACAGCCCAAGGAGAGGAGGGGACACCCACAGTCAGCGGATTTGCGCAAGAGCCCACCAGGGCAAGTGGCCCCTGGGGGAGGGGAGTACTGTGCAGCCTGCTAAGTGTCAGGACTTCTTTTTGGTTATAGAAAAGGTCATTCCAGGGAGCTGGAGTTCTCAGTAGCTCTGACCGTGGATCCCGGCCTCCTAAGATCAGAGTTGTTTTCCTTGGGGAAAATCTCATTCTGTTGCAGAAAGGCCATGTTGCTGCCCTACTGCCATCAGCACCACTGTCCTGGGTTCCAGCTGCCCCAGCTTGTCTACTGCTGCATGCCAGCTGTCATCTCCATCCTGTGCGACTGAGAGGTGCAATGTGGGCCCTTCAGTGCGAGTGACCCTGGCCCCTCTGCACCGTCCCCGTTCAGGGCCCAGGTGTAAGGAAGATGGGCCAGGCCTGAGGTGCAGCGCGGTCTATTCGTGGCTTGTCCCTACCTGCTCCCAAAGGCTGGGCAGGTCCTACCTTCCAGACCCAGCCAAGAGAGGGCCTCAGGCACCACTCCCCCTCCTTCCTTCCCTCCCCAGCTCCCAGAACCTTCCTGCTCACTCCCACCCCCTCTCCCCAAGGGCTCCTGGGCTGGCAGGAGCCAGAGTCTCCAAGCAGGCGTGTGAACACACCCTGGGAACTGAACTCTGGGGGACCTCAGAGCCTGCAGGGCTGTTTCCAAACTGGTTTGGCTGTCCCTTACCCAGCAGAGGCTGGGCCGGCAGAGTAGGATGCAAAAACCTAAGATGCACCATAAGGGACGAGCTTCTCTGGGGCTTCAAGATAACCCCAGTCTGAAGTCTCCCTGACTGCCTCCCACAGCAAAAGCACTCCTGTGCCAGGTCAAAGGTGGGCTTTCAGAAGAGAGTGCCCCTCTCTTTTTGCCTGCCCAAATGCCCTCTGCCCCTTCCTGGCACTGCCAACCTGAGAGTAGGCCTAGGCTAGTTTCTGTCACCTTACCCCAGGGACAGCCATTGGCAGACTGTCACCTCAGTGGGGAATTAGGGAGCATTAGGTAACAAAGCCGGTGTATTGGGTAGAAGAGGCAGCAAGGGACCGAGGCCTCTACTTCACAACTGAGTCCAGGAGGCCTCTGTGTACCTGTCCTCCATATTCTGGGCAGACACAGGACCCCACAGGACAGACCTCCTTGGTACAGAGGGTTCCCTAGTGTCCAAGGTCTTTCCACCTCCATCTTCCCCCCAAGGAACTCCCCAGCAGGGGTTGGGGAGCCCAGAGATCTAGGGCAGCTGGGATAAGGTCAGCTCGCCTGAGGATGCTCCCCAAACTGGCCCTGAGCCAACCCTTGCAATACCAGTGTCTGCAAGGTGAGAAACAGAGCCCCCAGCCCCCAGAAATCCTCACACTGCGTGTCGCCCTCCTCCCAGCAGGAGCCACACTGAGAGCCTATTTTCCACTCTGCACGTACAGTTTTCTCCTCTGGCTAAACACCACTGCCCGTTGCTTGCTCTCAGGGAGCTGGAGGGCTAAGGAGGGGTTACAGGAATCGATTTCTTCCCCAGTAATTTGGTTTTCTGAGGCTTCCCAGCTGGACACACACAGTCTGGCTGCGTCCTCCCCCGGTTTCAGGCTGGGCTAGAGTGATGCCTGGCACTTCCTAGGGCCATACAACCTCAGTTTGTGGACCTGGGGGCCTTTGTGGGTGGGAATACTCCATGAGACCGCACTTTCTCAGCTGAACTGGGACCTCACATTCAATCCCAGGCCCTGTCCCTTCCTGGGGGCGCCGACTGCCAGTGCCAACCCCCAGGACCCTTCCAATGGTGGTCACCAATGGCGACCAAGGGATATGTGTGCCCGGTGAGAAGGGACAGGGTGGGGATGGAGCAGGAAGTGCTTCCCTGGAAGACCCACACTCCTGATCAGACAGCTGGGGTTCAGGTCTCTGGCAAAGGGCAAGCTCAGGGGAGACACGCTGAGAAGACCCCTGCTGCTGACCCAATTCAGCTCTAAGAATCTCAGGTTCCTGGTGCAAGAAACCCAGAGGGCGACTCCACCCTTGGACTCTGGGTTAGTGATCCTCGGGTCCAAATCGGGCCAAGGTCTGAGCCATCAGGCAGGTGGCTCTGTGCCAGCTACGCTTACCCTGGAGTCACACAGCTGTTCTGAGCTCAGAAGGAGGCTGGCATTGTCTGGGCATCCCTGAGCCCGGCTTGCAGCGGTTCCCAGCCCCCGCACAGTGGGAGAGGATAACCTCAAAATCACTCTCCGAGAGCACAAACTGATGACTCGCACACTTCACATTTCTACATGCTGGCCCCCTGACCCAGTGAAACTGTGCCTGGCCTGCTGTTACTACCTGTCTATGCACTAGCAGGTGGTGACCCTGCCGCCCTACACGCCTGACAGACCCCTCACTGGGCCAGTGCTCTAAACCCCAGGAGTCTTGCAGCATCCTGAAGTACAACTGTCAGCGCCTCAGCACTCCGCCTGCTTCTTGTAGTCATACTTGTTATGTGCTTCTGACAGATACCATTCGAGGAAAACCTGACATAGATACCAAATTTATAGATGCCCTGAAATGAAAGATTTTTCATTTCCAGAAGATCTTTACTTGAAGAAAATCTTCTCCAGGAGGTTCTCCTAACTCTCTGGTTGCCTGGTGCAGTAATAATGGATTACGCAAGTTCCCCTTCCATCCAGGGCTTTCTAGGGCCACCTGGTACTCAGGGTGCAAACCACACACCTGGATGACATTGTGCAAACCCACATCCTGAATGCTAGAGTCCTAGGACGGGACTCGACACCCAAGCCAGGTCTTCTCCATCTTACCCAAGCATCTGCAGGTTTGTGAACATCCAAAAGCCCAGGGTCCTGCGCCAGAGGAGATTCTGAGTCAGTGGGTTTGGGTGGCACCCAGGAGCCTGCATTTCTAACCAGTTTCTGAGTGATGTTGATGCTGCCAGTCCAAGGACCTCACTTTGAGAACCACTGCTCTAAACCAAGAGCTGGGGTGAGCTCAGAGCGTGGTAGCATGTGGGTGACCAGGGGGCTGCATCAACAGATCCCTTCTGGTCTTAGAACGCATGCAAGTTCATCTCTCTGATCTCTTCACTCAAGGTGCTGGAGAAAGAAGGGGTGGGAGTGAGAAGTGGGTGGAGCCCTGGTTTTACCTACAAGGGTGACCAGTGTGATCTCGGACAAGTCCCCACGTGTGCATCTTTGCATGGAGACCTTCCTTACCCCACTGCTCCACAGGGTGCTGGCATAACCCTGGGTGCCTAGGACAGAGACCTTGACACCAGCCTGGGCCTGCTCTCAGCACCCTGCCCCATAGTCTAAGACCTTGAGGCCTCGACATTGCTTTCCATGATAGCTCTCAGCTCTGCCACGTGCTGGTGTGCTAGTCCTGTGCCCCCGAGACTCTCTGCCTTGGGGTCTGCTTTGTGGAGCAGCTGAGAGGGATGACAAAGTTTGGCAGGGCTCCACATCCTTGTGGACACTCAGGAAGTGGCCTCAAGTAAGACAGGGGACAGTCAGCTGCACGGGCCATGTGCAGCTCAGGTCCAGCTCCCCATTTCTCTAGCACAGCCGCCGGGGGAGGTGCGTCGTTTGTTTAGGCCTCTGCCGTGTTGAATCACCCCGCAGCTCTCCCCCTCCCTCTAGCACTGGCTCTCTCCCTGCAGAGAACAGCTCTCTGCCTTCTGCCTCTGATGGAAGTCATGAAAAATTAACACAGCACGCAGAGAGGAGGAAATGCCAGGGCAGGCAGATGACCAGCCGGACAAGCATGGAGCCTGAAAGCCGGCCTAGCCACACAACTGGCCATGCAGAGCCGCCATAGTGTCTTACGTGGTGACCCGCTGGAGGTGGAGGTCTAAACCCCAGTACCTGCCTCAGGGAGGCAGATTACACAGTCTGGGCCTTCCTGGGGCACCGAGACCCTGGAGAATCTGAGGACAGGGAAGTAAACACTCCGCTCTTCCTGGAACAGAGCCAGGTCACACAGGGACCTGTCCTTGGGAAGGTCAACACCAGGCCAGGGAACTCAAACAACCCTCTTCTCCATTAATCTGGCTGATAATCCTATGAAGTAGAGACGCTGCCCCCATTCTACAGGAGGAAACCCACACTCAGAGGGGCTGAGGAACCTGCCCAAGGACAAGTGGGGAATGAAGTGGGTCTACTCATTTCTCTTCTCACACAGTCACTCTGCATTTACATAAGCAACATACTGATCTCTTTCTTTATAGGGCCAATGTTTCTAATGGAGGCCAGCAAGCGACGAGGACCACGTGGGCCAGCCCCAGATCCCTTGTTTCCTGCTGCACGTCACGATTCTACTTCTTTGCTTTGAGATGTGATTTTGAGGAGGTATTGGGCATGTGATCAGAAATGCAGAGAAGCAGGCAAACAGTGTATCTTGAAAGACACAGTCTCTCCACATCACTTCTCTTCGCAGTGAGATGTCGCCGTCCCCCTCCACCCTGGGCTTCCCTGACCTGCTGCCCCTGCCACTCGACACCCCAATTTCCTTTCCCTGTCACTGCTCTTCACAGCACTCTGAACATCTTTGAAAAAATCTCACCCCACTTCTACAGCACTGGGAATCAAACCCAGGGCTGCTCTACCACTGAGCTACATCACTTGCTAAATTTTGAGACAAGGTCTCACCAAGTTCCCCAAGCTGGTCTTGAATTTGCAATCCCCAGAAGCTGGGGTCACAGGAATACGCCTGGCTCCTTTTCTATGCCTTCTCTTTCCCACGGACCCAGCATGGTCTGGGGCACATGGCCAGGGATCGGGGCTCAGAACTCAGAATGACTAGACTGGAAACTTGATTTCGAC
Source organism: Petromus typicus (assembly GCA_004026965.1). NCBI lineage: Eukaryota > Metazoa > Chordata > Mammalia > Rodentia > Petromuridae > Petromus > Petromus typicus. The sequence continues at coordinate 7,414 of PVIR01021878.1, forward strand.
CTCACACCACAGAGCAAGATTGCCAACAACGTCAGATCTAAAACAGGAGAACACCTCCATGATCTCAGGGTGTGAGAAGACTCTTAAAAAAAGATCCACCACAGCTTGGGAACTACGGCTGATTGGCAAAGTACCTTTCTAGTGTGGGTCATGACAGCAAGTTGTCAAGGTTTCCCATGGTACCGTGAAGAAGCTCTGCTCCAGAAGTACTGAATCCTAAAACACTCCATTAAGGAGTGGAGAAGTGCTGGATGCGCAGGGTGCCGGGTGAGTCCTATAGGAGGGAAGATACACAGTGCATGGGGAAGTGAGCCTGCAGGACCTGGGAGTAGGCTGCCCAGGACACCAGTGATTCAAGATGGCTTCTCCCAAGAGGGGAAGAGACTGCTCCCCAGTGCCAGCCTCCTTTTCCTCCACTTCCGCGATACCCAGATGCCTTAAGACAAGGCAGAAACACCCCAGCCTCCTATCCTGCCCCATGGAGAGATAACCAAGCAAGAAGAAACAAATCAAAGAACCCAGGAACCTGGCAAGGCCTCGGGACATTTGGCTCGACAGGCAACAGCATTTAACAAAGCTCACATCATCCATCACTTGGGCCCAGTCATTTAGATCCTGGGCATTTGATTAAACTAATATGGGCGGCTGGGGCGAGGCATGGCTGGGTGCTTCCTACCCTTGCCTACAAATTAGACCGTCACACACAATCCGATTACCTTGACTGCCACATTTATCTCAAGAGAGGGGCCATCCATCACTTCCCAGCAGCTGGCTCTGCCCGTCCCCCATTAACTCCATCGGGAGGGGAGCCAAGTTTGCCCCAAAGTTTCAGCAAGCCGTGTTGACTCATCTGGTGTCTTGCCACTCATCAGGTACTTGCCCCAAGTACCCAGCGAGAAAGCAGCCTTGCCCTGTGGGAGCAGGCAGACCTTGTGGAAGGTGAGGCACCTTGCTGGGCAGTGAGGGTGGTGCAGGGTGCCCGATCCTCACACTCACGTGGGTCACAGCTATATTCATCCAGCTGTGACCTAGCACGTAACACAGCGTCAACTCTGTCCTCAGTGTCACACTCAGGAAATGGGGTGACAACGTAGCACAGCACTGCACCAAGTTTCTACATGGGTGGAAACGTTTCCACCAAACCAGAGCCAGTGGAACAGAGGAGCTGAGTTTCAATTTCATTTAACTGCAATTCATTAAATTTAAGTGTCAATGCTACTACACTGGGCTCCTTCTCTGGACAGCGCAGGTCCGGGGCACAGTCTGGCCGTAACAAAAGCCCCATCAAGGCCAAATCCTTCTTTTCTAGATTCTGAGACCAAGGACAAGTGGCTGCTACCTGAAGAGCCCTGGGTGACAGCGTGGTCACCTCTTTGGTTTCACAGTCCTATAAGGCAGGAAGATCTCCACTGTTAAAGGAAGCAGCAGCAGTAGCTGCTGTTCTGGGGTAAAAGATGGCAGAAGCATAGTCTGAGCCCAGGTCTCTGTGGCTTTGATTTCCGTCTTTACACTGGCCACGTAGCTCCCCTGCAGACAGCAAAGCGGAGGCCCTGGGAAGGAGTAGGTGAGGGCAGGTGAGGTAGGCAGGGACCAGCTGCTTCCTCCCCGGCCACTGTAGAGTCCACAGTGGTCACAGCTGCCAGCCCTTCCTCTAGACAGGGATTCCCTTCGGCCCACCCCTGCCTGGCCTGCGCTGCATCAGCCCTGCAGCCTCAGTCAGGAACATTACTGAGTTTTCCAGAGCTCAGGGCAGAGCTGGAGCGGCTTCTGCAGCTGCTAACTAGACCCTCTTGAGGATGGGATCCCATCCTAAAACTTCCGAGTCACCAGGGCAGCCTGAGCAGGCCTCAGTGACACGAGGACCAGTGAGAGTTCAGAGACAGCAGGCTCCCTCCTGCTTCCCAGGGTGCCACAGCACTGCTCGGAAGTCTGGCAGATGGACACCGAGTTTGAATCAGCTTTTGCCCCCAAATCCAGGATGCTGGGGACGCGGGTCCCCATTCCTGCCCTGAGTCCCTGACAGTCACAGGACAACAGGAAGAGCTGGTGCATGGAGAGGGTCCCTATGGCAGAAGCCCTAAGCCTCGAGGTCAGCCAGACCCTGGTGAAGGCCCCTGTGCCCTGTGTGGGTTAGAGACCTAGCATATAGGAGTGGGCACTCAGGTAGTAGCTCGAGGTAGTAGCTCCCTCCCCACTGCAGGCTGTGGGACCTGGAACTTGTCATCCGGTTGGACAGGTCTTTTTAAAATCAAAAACTGAGGCCACAATGAACGACAAGCACGCGCAAACCTTCCTGTGAGGGTCATCGTCCTGCTAGACTCGGGAAACACCGTGCAGCAAGGACGTGCTCACACCCAATGGCCTCGGCAGCCACCTTGACAGGAAAAAGACAGGGTAGAGAGAGATGGCAGGCAGCTCTCCCTAATGAGCTACCTCCCCAGTGCCAAGGATGGCACCCATGAGCTTCCCAATGGGGGCCCTCTGCTGCCAGGCTCACTTGCTTTTCCCACCCTCCCCAAATGCCAAAATGCCAACACTTCTTTGTTGCCACTTAAGCCAATTTGGGGGTAATTCCGCAGGCAATTGTCTCCGATTTACAATGCGGGCTCTGTGATTGCATCCAGGCTGACGGTTCAGGCTGTAATTGTATGGTAATCACTTCTGTTTATGATCGATGCGGAAATCACTATTGTTTTCCAGCAGGCTTGTTAAATCAAAGAAGTGCAGGGGTGGGGAGGGAGGGTTTATTTCTGTGAGTTGGAGCCCCAGGAAAATGAAATTAGGCAGAGCAACCCGATGTGGGGGAGGCGGCTTCCAGGCATCCTGCAAGCAGCGTCAGAGACTGACAGGGACAGAGGCACAGACATGCCAGGGACGGCAGAAACCGAGACACAGAAGGACCCTCAGGGGCCCACCCCGCCTACAGAGGCTGAAATGGAGGCACACTCAGGGACCCCTCCTTAGCACCCATCTGCCAGCCCTGCCCTCACCCATTCCTACAGAGAGCTAAGGACAACCAGGTGCCAGGTGGCAGGCTGGGCACAAGGCACCCCTCAGGGCTGCAGCCCCATACTTTCCCCACCTGGGACCTTGCCTGCCTCCTCCTTGCCCGGCCCTAAACCGCCTACCTGCCGCCTCTCAAACAGGTTGGCAGATGGCACCTGGGGGCCCGGGTAGCAGGAGCAAGGCTGGGTTGTGAGCTGAGCTGCTGCTTTGGGGAATGAGGGGGAGCTGCCCACCTGGCGGGCAGAAACCTGAACCTCCCAGAGGCCACAGGGAACAGGCCTGGGCTGGGTGGGGGCAATGCCTTCCGGTGCACTGTGTGCAGAGGTCTGGGCCGCACAGGCTGGAGGCCAGATGCCCGGAGGGTGCAGCAGCACCAGCTGTCGCGGGCAGCTCCCACACAAGGCGAGGTCACAGGCTGAGCCTGGCTTCGAGGCATATGTCTGAAGCCGACCACTGGGCTGCAGGCTGGAAATCAGGATCCTGCTAACAGTATCAGGTGTCCAGTTTCCAAAGCCAACCAGGCTCACATCCCTAGCCTTACCTCTGCCAGCCCTCTGGGTGTTCTCTGTCCCTCTTCTACCAAGCTACGTTGCCCTTCTTCACATTTCTGCTCGCTTTCCCTGGGGGCTCCCCCACCTGCTAGATCTCTGATTCCCAACGTTGCTGACTGTGATGTGAACTTGTGGACTTGGCTCTACAAGTGGCCCTGTTCCTCATTAGCCCATCCATGGTGACTTTGGTAGGTTGCTTCAAATCTGGAGACAATCGAGCTACACCCTGTTACAGTTGGCTTCCACGTAACTGCAAGAGCCAGCACCCCAGAGCCAGCCTGGGGACAAGAGCCTTGGGCCTGGGCATGTGCTTCCTTTGAACCTGTTGCGCCTCCTGCGTGGACGCCCACAGAGGCAGCTGGGCTCCAGATAATGATCTCAGTCAGCTCCTGGCCTTTTCTTTCTTTCTTTCTTTTGCAGATGGGGCCTTGCTATTTACTCAGGCTGGCCTCAGACTCACATCCTCTTGCTCAATCTCCCAAGAGCAGCCCATGACACTGTGACCATTTCTTAAATGTCCAGGAGAGGATAGTCCCCTGGCCCTTCAGACACTCCTGGATTTCAGGCCTCGTATGTGCCCTGGGCTGGCCCAAACAGGTTATCCCCTACCATACTAGGGCTCGGCTGAAGGCCGCTGGCTGCCTAGTTAGGGCTCAGCAGGGCATGCCAGAAAGCACTGGAAAAGCTTCAAGTGGAACAACTGCTCTTAATTGGACTTCTAGGATTCATCTGAAAACAGACCTCACCCCTCCAGGGACCTGGTTTCTAAAACATACAAACAAGTGATAGTTATTCTACATTAAAAACAAAGTTGGTGAAAATGAGAATTTAAGTCATAATTAAGTTTCCTAAATGGAGAAGAAAAACCCAAAGGTGGGTGTGTGTGTGAGCAGAACGCGTGCACAGGTGTACAGCCCTGAGCGCCCACACAGGAGGCGCAGAGTCTGGCAATCTTTTGGGCTCACAGTGGCATCCTGCTCAGTGGCTCCTAACTGGGCCCCATACATAAGTGAGGATCCTGTTGTCCGCACTCCAAACTCCCACAGATCTGTCAGAAATGAAGGGGTCTGGGGGGGGTTCCTGGGGTGCTGAAGATTTAGTGCCTAAAGCCAGCTGCCAGGGCTAGGCTTAGCTCCAGCCCATACCCCAGTACTGGCTCTAAGTCCCCTGTCTGCCCGCTGGAGGCCACAGACACACCTTTCCCAGGGTGTCACCAAAGACACCAAATGCTGGGCACTAAAGAGATTTAGCAATACCCAGCACACTCAGTCCCTCCTCCCATCTTCTCTCTGCAGGCTTTGGAGGCAGCCGATGACCTCTGACCTTGGCGCTTTGGACTCTGGAGTATATGTCTGGTCCTGGACCTCAAATTTAAGACTAGGTCAGAGGTGTGTTTTCCCTCCTGCACCCCTGGAGGACAGAGTAATTAGGGTGAGACTTCAGAGTAGGCAGAGTCTGAGTTGGCTGGAGAGGAAGCCAGGTCACTGAAGGAGCAGGGACAGCTCAGGGACCCAAGCTTCCCTGGGTATTTCTATCCTAGAGAGGAATTGACAAGCCCATTTTTCCGATGTGGTAAACAAAAGGGTGAAGGAATGTATGTCCAGAGAGGCAGCAGGCACTATAAAAACAACCCAAACGTCTCTCCCTGCAGGTAGCTTTGAGCAAATCCACAGAATGAGTTGGGTGCCCGATACAGACAAGAGGAAGTTGTGGACACCATGGTAGACTTCCCCAGGGAGTCACAGGCATCCCTCCTGAAGTTCTTGGAGGTCCCATGTCTTCCAGGACAGGGCGGGCTCTGGGTTTCTCTACTCCCAGGTCAGCTCAGGCCTTGCAGCTCCTCTCTTGGCCCCTCTGGTACAGGCACAGGCTCGTGCCCCAATGCACTTGCCCTATGGCAATGGCGACTGGCAACTATGCACCATATCCTTTGCTCTGGCCCTTGGACTCACTGAGACTCCTAACGCTCCCGAGGGCACTGTTATTACCAGAACTTCGGTAATGCTGGTTCGTGGAGGGGGCACCTGCATGGCCCAAAGGAATCAGCATGTGTGTACTCAGACACCCCTGTGGCACCTGGCCCTTCATGTGTCCCTTCTGTGTCACAAATGTGTGTCCTACACCTGCACACACAACAACTCCACTCATACCCTAAGCTGACAAGGGTTCCACAAGGGCACACGCATGTCCCTACAGGTGTGACATACACGGACGATGCGAACTCCACAGCCCATTTTTACGCGTCTGCCTCACACGCCAGGGGGTTCACATCTTCCAGGGGGCAGACGCATCACCTACAGCCTGCTCTTTTGTTCTTTCACTCATTCAAAACATACTAGTCTGCATGTTCCGTCCACCTGGATGCTGAACATACAAGCTTGAATGAAACATATTGCATTTCAATGAACTTGAAATGCAATATCCCTACACAAACCCATGGCGACCAAGTGCTGCCACGACGGTGCAGGGTACTGCAGGTGTCACAGGTGAGTCCATTAGTAGACGCACAGGCAGAGAGGTGTGTACCTGAGGTCCTCAGTATGACCATGCAGGCCAATACCCCGGGCAGGTCACACAGTGGCTGTGATAATGTCAACGGGTCCATCCTATTTTGCAGGCAAGGCTGCTAAGCATGCTGCAGGGTAACAGAAGCAGATCTAACATTCAAGAGTTCTGGGTGAGGTGGCAGCAAGGCTTCAGGTAGCAGGTGCCCAAGACCAAGGGAGTGAGTCTGGCTTGGCCCTCCCCTGGACTCCTCTTAGGGAAGAGCTCATGGGGTCTCACTGGACTTGGGGGGACCTCACACCTGCTAAGAAGCTCTAGGGTGAGAACTCTATCCCAGAGGCTGTCACCCGAGAAAGCTTTAGTCTGGGCCATTAGAGGTATTTCCGGAGAGAGCCTGACACCATGCAAAGCTCTGAGATCATGGGTCTGCTCGGGTCCAAGCTGTAGAGGCTTAATTCCAGACTGGGTGTGTGGGCTGTGGGAACCCCACCTACCAAGAGGGGGAATCTCCATTCCAGGGCCCAAAGTCGGCCTGGGCAAAAGGAAGGGAAGATGTCCTGGGCCCTGGCTGTTTCCCTTGTCCTGATGTGACTCTGGGAGCCCCCTTTCTGCTGCCTCCCAGAAGTGACCGGAGACCTGGTGACTAAGGCTGCTCTGGGTCTAGTGGGGTATGAGGGAGGTTTCTCTGCTGGGCATACCTGGGGCTGCCCAGGAGCTTTGGGGGCCTGCTGTCACCCAGTATAAAGCAGACACACACACCTGAGTGTCAGACAGGTTGTTCCCAGTTGCTCTGCAGAAAGGCCACAAGCCTTTCTGCAGGGCTCTAAGGGAGCTTGTGAGCACTTAGGCTTCCCAAAAGGAGGTGCTCAGTGTCTCTCCCCAGTTCTATGCTCATGTGGGGGTGGAGTGGCATTCTGACAGGTGGATAGTACTTAAGAGACCTCTCTATCCCAGGGGTTAGGGAAGCAAGAAGATGGAGGGACCCTGGGGGAGGAGACTTGGTACAAACACACAGGGCCCTAACAAATGACGGTGGGCTCTTGTACCAATGCCAGGTAGAAGCCCAGCTTGGTCTGGGGAAATGAAAGTAGGTGTGTGGGCACATGTCACACTTCCTCCTGCACCAGGACCCGGGCTGGGATGTCCCACTCATGCGCACTCGCACTCCTCCTCTCTCGTGCTGCCCAGGCTCTTATGACAGTGGTCACACAGAAGGGAGGGACAAGCCCTCCAGAGGACACAACAAAGGCTCTGGTCACAAGGTACATTGTGAAGACAGGCAGGAAATGGAGGCCCAGGAAGGGGTACAGGGGAGGCAGGTTGAGAGAGAACCCTTCTGTCAGGCTTGGGAGTGGGGAAGAACCGGAAGCCCAGGAGGTCTGGGACTGCACTGAGGGAATGAAAGTCAACCTGACGGGAATAAAGACAAGTGCAAGTCGAGCCTGGCAGCTGCCACAAGCACACCCCCACAGAGGCCCAGCAGCAGGGGGCTGGCAGCGCAGTTTTATTGATTAGCAAACAGAGGCTTGGAGAAGTGACTTGCTCAAAGTCACCCAGGAAATGACAGATGTGAGTTTCAGAATTACTCTCTAATACTGTCTGGGAAGACTCTGGGTGGCTCCATTTTAAGAGCCCGGGGCAGGGTGGTCCTGCCTGGCCTGGTACCGAGAGGACAGGGTAGGATCAGCAACCGGAGCTGCTACTGTAGGGACAGAGTTGAATGCTTCCTTAGAGACTCAGCCCAGGAATGTCCACTCAGCCCCCTGGTCCCTCCAGCGGGGAAGCCATCAGCCCCAGGAAGCCATCGACACCTTGAACGGTGGCCATGACTAAGGAACTGAAAACTTCACTTAATTTTACCTAACATGCATTGAAAGAGCTGCATGTAGCTAGTGGCTGCTGCATGCGATCCAATTCTGTTCTTTATAGGGAGGGACATCAAGGAAAGGACAGAGCCCCTGGCCACTGCACAGCCCACCTAGGACCCAGAACCCTTCATTTTCTTCCTGAGTGACCGTTTTTGCTGGTTGCTGCCCAGTTAGGCTAGGGAAAGGGGTTCTGTGCTTAGGGACACCTAGCATTATGTACATTGTGCATGAACTGGCCCTCAACATAGAGTCTAGCAGGGCTGACACCAAGGTGGGCAAGTGGCTACCAGAAACACACTGATATGTGGCTGTGGGCTATAGGAAGGGACTTACGGATGGCTGGGGTTGGGGGCCAGGCATGGTTTCCTGGACAGCGGACACCATGGGATGGAGACAAGGCATAAAGGTCCTGCCCTGATCTATCACTGAGATATCACACTGTGTCCCATGGACACACGCTTCAAAAAGAAATGGGCTGCCTCTTCCTTCCTCTGTGAAACACCCCACCCCGTTTTCCACAGTCCTCCCACCCACACAGGGGCCACAACAAACCTCGCTACGTGTTCTATGCACACAGCACCCCCAATCAGATTAGAGAAACATGGAGGCAGAGGCAGCCTCAAGTCACCAGCTGACTCAGGCTCTGCCTAAGGGAACAGGGGGGACACAGAGACCCCAGAGACTGTTCCTCCCCCACTTTGGTCTCCACCAACCCCAGTCCCAGGGAAATGCTCACAGTGATTTAAAACCTCCCGGGCCAGCTCTAACCCCTGAGGGACTGTTTGTCCCCAAACAGGACTAGCGCTCTCTCTCCAGGAGAGCACCAGGGCCTCTGTGGGGAGGTCTGGACAAGTTCCATTGAGTTCCTGGAGCTCCTCAAAGGGCAGAGCTGGCTGCCCTCGCCCCCCACCACGGGCAACTGCAAAACAGGAACCCTGCAACCAGAAAAGACTTTCCACTGCGTCAGCAGACCGGCACGTTCTGCAGTGGGACACCGACCTCTCCCTGCCGGGCACAGCCTCCAGCCCTGCTCCTGGTAGCCGCAGAAGTCCCAGGGGCCTCTGTGGCTCCAAAGTCTTCAATGGCTCCCCATTGCCTTGGGATAGAATCTGTGTTCCGGGCCACGGTTTCAGCAGCTGCCCCACTTAACCTCAGCTGCAGGTTCTGCCCACCCATCCCCTTGTCACGGCCATACATACCCCTTCTGTGCCTAGAGCCAGTGGCCTGTGCTGCCACTGTCTTCCAACTGGACACCCATTGCCCAGTGTACCTGAGACCCAACTGCCACTACGTTCCAGCACTAAGTACCTCTTTTACCTAGACCAGGACCTCCTATGGCACTTCTAGACTCTGGTGAGACCACCTACCGCACCATGGGCTGGTGGCTGAGGTCCTGGACAGACTCCGGCTCTCAGAGATGACGTAAAAAGATGAGACGGCAACGCCCACAGTTCAGAGATGAGTACCCTGGAGACCCTAGGAAAATGATTTGGCAACAGACCCAAGATATAATGATGAAGTGGGGGCTGGGCCTGAACCTAGGAGGTGGTCATCCTGAACAGCATGAGAGGTCTATGGGGAGTTTTACAAATCCACGCTGGGTGCCTCAGAGAAGAGCTGCCATAGCTCACCCTCATTCACCCGACAGCCATGAAGCACCCACTGCTGCCCTGGGGAGGAGCCAGGCCTGGTCTTACCTTAAGGGGTGGTGGAAGGAGAACCCAGTAGAGTGGTGGAGGCTCAAGGAGTGTCCCGGGGAAGCCCCCAGAGCTAGAGCAGAAGTCAGAACCATGGCTGGGCCCATCCTGGGGGACAAGGACCGCGGACTGGCCCTACGGTCCTTACTGCTCTGTCAGGCACAAGCTGTGTGGGCCAGTTTTGGAGGGGTGGTGCCTCATGACAACGGGACAAGACCCCAGCAAACCACATTCATGTGGCCTGACAGGAACTGAGAAACAGGGCCCAGCTGAATCACAGGCCTGGGCTTCCACGGTGGAGCCAGCTTTCTGACCATGTGAGGGCATCAGCGCCATCCGGGCCTGCCCTGCTTTGTGACCTTGGGGCACCCATCCCTCACCCTCTGCGCAGCAGGCTGGCCAACCCTCCCCACCTGGGAGGCCCCTAGAAGCTGGTTGTGCTGGGGGTGGGGTTGTTTTTCCCTGAGTTGGTTCCCTTGAGAGCCGCTGCTGCCTGGCAGGCCCCAGGAGAGTTTCCTACAGCAGCTGAGGCTTCTGGGGAGTGCGAAGGCAAGTGTGGCCCAGCAGATGTCCTGTGGCATGAAGGGCAGTGGGCATGGGCAAGATGAGAGCAAGGGGCATTTTATATCATTTTGCCCAATGTCCAAAAATCCTTGTCCCTCCCGGATTCAGCCTGCAGCTCCTTCTCTGGGGTGGTGCTGGGTAACCGGGCAAGAGGTTTACTGGTGAGTCCCTCCCCTCGGAGGAGCCAATCTCTGTCCAGGGACCAGAGCCACATCCATCAAGGTAAACACCTCCTCTGCCCAGAGTGCCTCTTGCCTGCTCTTTCCAGCTCTGCCAGCTCAGAACTGTCTGTTCCTGAGGGCTAGGGCCAGGCTGGCTCTCCAAGCAGATCGATGGATGACTTCACAGAGACTGACGCCTACCAGCACCAAGGCTGTCCTCAGGGAGGTCTGAGCTGAACTCTGGATGGCAGAGCACTGGCTGCTCATTGGCAACTAGGGCTCATGGCAATCTCTCACTAGGTGGTGGCAAAAGAGAACCTCAGCTTTCCCCTATGTGAAATGGGAGTGTCTGACTGGTACACATCTTCCCCAAAGTGCTAGGAACACCGAGGGTCTCTCTCACCTGTCTTAACTCTCTATCCTTCTAAGGCTAGAGCTGACTCGACATTTCCTGTCATGGTAGAAATGACCTAGAGTGTGACCTGCTCCTAAAGAGGCTGTGAGCTGCCTGAAGCTACTGGACACCTGCAGTGTGGCCACTGCCAACGAGCCTCTGAACTTTGACTCTGAATTTATCTAAAACTACAGGCAGCCACATGTGGTGAATGGCTACTGTATGAGATGGCAGCCTTAGACCCAGCTGCCTCTCTGGCTGGAAGTCACATAGCTAAGGAAGTCTAGGTGCAAAGGTTCATCTCTCTTATCTCAGTATTTCAGTCTGACTGACTGACCCCCAATGAGGGACTCAACTGAAGAGTTTGAGCATTGGCTGGGCAACCAACAGAGACTCAGCCACGGTGGACTCACATCTAGAAGTGGTCTTTTAACCCCACTGTCAACTCTCATGAGAAGAGGGAAACAGTCCCAGGCCAGCTTCTGCCCATTCACTGCTAGAGTCACTGAGCACCCAGCACCTGCCAGGTGCCGTGGCACAGTGACGAGTAACATGCAGCCCCTGCCTCAAGGAGCTCCTCCATCCGCTGGGTGGTGTCCAGCACACGGTTTCCCCATGTGAAACCAGGCTCCCATCCTTGGGTGCATGAAGATGTGATGGCAGAGGGGGTGGTGGGGCTCTGGGCAAAGTGGGGCTGTGCAGGGGTGCAGGGACCCTATAAGAAGCGAGCCTCAAACTCCGTGCAGTCTGCTGCTTCCGGTAAAGACCCAGATTCTCACCAAAGCATTGCTGTTTGGTGGTTTCTCACTAAGGAAGTTCAGAGTAAAAATAGCTCAGAAGGGACTCGAATCCAGCTAGTTACAGGGTAGTCACTGCCTGGCTAATTCACAAAAAAGGGGAACAGGCTTACAGGTGGCCGTATGGCCCCCAAGACTCATCTCCCCCCGTGGGATGGGGGATTCCATTCTGTAGCATCAGGACCAGAGTCCCAGAAATGAAGGAGCCTGGTCCTTGCACACCATCTGGGATCACCCCGATTTCCGGGAGACACAGCCTTGTTCACTTCAATTCAACCCTTGGCCCGGTTTCCTGCCACTCTGCGGCCCACTCTCAAGGATGGGCCATTGAGAAGCACTCTGGCACCACTCCTTGCCAGCTGCCTCACAAAATCTTCCTGTTGGAAGAGCTATCAGCCATGCTCAGAGCCCATCTGGTAGTCCAGCCTGGCGGTCAAGGGCAGGGCACCTGGGCCCCCACACTGAGTGATCATCTCCTGACACTGGCAGGAGATGCCCCAATGTCCCACAGCTGGCTCCCATTTAAACCCAGGAACTGGGACGATCTGCGGCCTGTTGCCAACACAACACCAAAGCGACATGTAGGGGACCTCTGGCATTTGCCCTTCCGTTCCTGGCAGTGTTCTGGGAAAACCTCTCTTAGGGTCTTGTACTCGACTGAGGCTCAGGAGAGACGTTCCTGCCCTGGAGTGTAGACCCATCCCTCACACCTCCTGCTTCCCTGGCACACACTTGTCAGGAGTCTGAGTCTGCACCCACCACCTCGGGGAAGGGTGACCTGCGCTAGCGCCCCTGGGGGTCTTTGGGTGCTTGTAGCGCCCAGGCTGCATTGTGACAAAGGGGCAGCCTTAAGTTAAGACCTTCAGCCCATCGGTCTCCACCAAAGGCTTGCTGGCTGATTCCTGTTTCTGCAAAGGATGGAGCTTAGTAAAATGCCTGCTGGAGAACCACCACCTCACCCTGGGTGGGGGGTATGGCGAGAGCCTACCCTGGGGCACGAAGAGCAATGATGGTCCCTGCGTGGGAGAACAAAATGGGCCCGGTACACGCCGGTGCCACTCTCACGGCCAAGCCTGAGGCTGACACCATGCAGCACACGGCGCTACCCACAATGCACCGGCCCTCCTCTGTCACACACAGGCACGCACACTCGCCCCCGCGCCCGGAGGGAGCCCGGGCCCGGCCCGCGGGCGCCGCGGCGCCGACCCCTCCGGCCCCGCACTCACCTAGAAGTTGAACAGGCCGCGATCCCGCCTTGGCGCCCGCGGGGTCTGGGCCCAGCCCGCGGTGGCCGCGAAAAGCGACTCCGGGCAAGGTTCAGCCCGCGCCGAACAAAGGCTGCACGCAGGCAGCGGGCGCCGCCTGCATCCCCGCTTCGCGCCCGGGCGGCGGCGGCGGCGGCGGCGACGCGGGGGCCCAGGAGGCTCCGGCGCCCGCACGCTCCGCGCTGCCCGCTCCGAGGGCGCCCCGGCTCCCGCGCTCCCGCTCGCTGCCGCCCGCCACCGCCGCCGCCGTCCGGCTACCGCACCGCACACATCAATTATTCATCGCCCGTCTCCAGCTTCCCGGGCGAAGCCAATCACAGGCGGAGGCTCCGCTAATGGGGCCGCCGCCGCCGAGGAGGCAGCCAGCCGCGCGCCCGGGCGCAAGCGACAGCCCTCTGGGGACAAGGACTGTCCGGGGGCGCGCGGGGGGCGGGGGCACACGGGACGCGCCAGTGAAACTTCCCAAGGCCGAGGCCCCAGCGAGCGTGATCACCCACCCGCTGTGCCCGCTTGGGGCTGGGGGCTCGGGGGAAGCCGGGCGCGTCGCGGCAGGGGGAGGGGAGGCGGGAGGAGGAGGAGCGCGGGAGGAAGATGAAAGGCGTGCAGACCTGCCTCGGCGTCTCCGGGGAGCCGTGGCTCGCGCGCGCCCTCCCTGCCCGCACCCCGCCCCTTAGCCCGCCGCCCGCACTCACTCTCGCGCGCGGACCGCCAGCCCAGCCACTTGGCTGCAAGGGAGCCAGGGCGAGCAGAGATGGGAGGCAGCTCACATTTCAAACTTGCAGGCAGGGGTGGTGCCGGTGCACGCCGCCGCCGAACGAACGCACGACCGGACGAGCGGCGCTCCAACCTCCGGGCGGGGGCGGCGACCAGGCCCCCTCCCTCCCCCGCCGAGGCGATTAATTGCCAGCGCCACTTGTACGAGTAGGGTTCCCGGAGCGCTGTCGCCCGAGGGGGCCGCCGGGAAGGCGCTGGCAGTGGAGGATGACTTCGGGTGTCTCCCGCCCCGAGGAGGGCGAGTCTTCCCAAGCGGTCATGCTAATGAGGGTCCCAGGCGGGGCGGGGTGGAGAGAGCTGGGTTGGAGGCGTCCTTAGCCGACGAAGGGCGGGGCAGGATGGGGCATCCGATTAAACCCCGGTCAGTGTGAAGGATTTCTCGGCGCGGGTTAGGGGGCGGGGAAGGTCAGCAGTCTGGCGTTTTCCTTCCTTGGCACTGGGGCCCCAGTCACCTCTGGGATTCCCCGAGCGCGGGGCCCAAGGCAGGGTGAACGCGCGCACGTACGCTCAGGCTCCCCGACTTCGGGGAGTTCCTGTGCCCTCAGCCAGAGGCGCGAGGGAAGCTGGGGGCGGCTGCGCGCGCGGCCCCGCCCCGCTCTGGGAGCTGCCGCCTTCCTGACATTGCATCCTGCGGTAGCTGCGGCCTCTTCCTTCCAGCCTGTCTGTCGCGAGGGCTTCCAAGCTTTGAGCTGTGCTTGCCAGCTCCGCACCGCGCTGCCCCGCAGACAAGCAGGGAAGCTTACTCGTTTCCTCACCGAGAGGGCCTGCGCCCTCGCTCGGCACTATACATTTACCTCTTTCATCACCCCCTGGGGAAACACTTTTTTCTATTCCCCTCTTCTGGCCCCTCCCACTTGCCAGGGAACGTTGCTTGAATACGGACCTAACTGCCCCCAACAATTAGGAGGGTCCTTGAGACCGTGTCCTTCATCCTCAAAGGAAGCCAGAGCAGTCTTTCGAACGTTAGACTGAGCTGTCTTCCCGTTCCCCAGCGCCAGGAGGTGGCAGGTCCTCCTGCCTTTGAGGTCAGGTCGCTGCTCCTAATTTTGTCCTCTTTCGAGTCTGAGCCGCTGGTTTGTCCCTAAACCTTTCTGTCCGTCCTTCTGCTCATCCTGGAAGTGGCTGAGTCAAATCACTTATCTAGAAATTATGTTCTTGCGCCTTGTTTGACATAAATCGTTAGCAGCCTCTAATCCACCCATTGCCACTTGAAATATCACTTTCTGGATGGCATTTGGAAATGCAGTTGTCACAGGCTTTCCCTCTGAGGAGCTGGTTAAGTGGATTAATTCATACTTCATAACTTGCTGCCTTTTGGATAAGAATTAGCTTCCTGCAAGGGAGATTAATGGGCATCCCTTCCTACAGGGCCAACCCCAGGGCAGCCAGGGCAACGTGTCCTACGCTGCAGACCCTGCCCAGTTTAGTCTTCATGGGCTACAATGCTTCTCTGGGGATAGGCTTTCACTTACAGAGACATTTGTGACTTCAAGCAGCCCCACAAGGTGCTGAGACCCCAATAGGCCAGGGGAGACTCTCCTGTTTTTCCCACTGGGTTCTTCAGGGGCCCTGACCCCAAACTCCACTGCTCTCAGCTTAGAAGGTAGGACATGTACTTTGGCCCATGTTCCAGAAGAAAACACTGACACTGATGCCCTAAGATCTAGTTCTACTGTTAACCTGTTTTGTTTTTTTTTAACACAATGCCAGAGCTTGGGCTTTGGTCTTTAGAATCCAAATAACTTAAGATCTCAACTAACCAGAGCACCCCACCCTATCTCCCTTCCTTCCAAAGCTCTGCACAATGACAACTCACAATTTTAATCTGACCTTCAGCACCTTCTCAACCATCAAAGGGGATTTCTGGGTTCGCTGTCGAGTTACTTCATACATGCTGGTAGCAGGAAGCATACACATAGTGCCAAGGACTGCTCCTGCAGCTTGAGCTAGAACTTGGACTTACACTTCCCGGAAACAGGCCTATTTCCTAGAAAACTGCCCAGCACACTTTAATTGAACAGCTGGCTCCACCCATTTCTACCCCATCCCACCCCCTTGTTATCCCAGGAAGCCACCAGGGCAGAGGCCAAGAAGTGGGAACTGAGAAAAGAATATACAGCTGTTTAAGAATTTCTCCCTGGGGCTAGGGATTTAGCTCAGTGGTAGAACGCTTGTCTAGCAGGAGTGAGGCCCTGGGTTTGGTCCTCAGCACCAAAAAATTAAAAAACATAGAAAAGCAAAAAAGAATTTCTCCCAGTAGCCACCAAGCTTGTAATTCCAGCACTTGAGAGGCTGAGACAGAGGGATCACTGAGAGTTCAAAGCCAACCAGGGCTGCATAGTGAGTTCAAGGTCAGCCAGGAACACCTAGGGAGACCAGCTCAAAAGAAAAAAGTTTCCCTAGGTAAGCTCCCCACCCTAGAGTAAATAGTACTTTTCACCAGCAAATTTACATAATTAGGAAAACAGTTTTAAGCTTGCTCAACAGTCCACCCCCCCCCACAAAGCCTCCTAGCCCAAAGTAGTCCTTTTCACATGTTAATTTCAGAGCCAGCGCCTGTGCCCCTGAAGCTCTCCGTCCACTAGGTCATTACCAAGCTCTTTATAGTACTGTGCTCCTGGAGCGCACGGAAATCGGGGCACTCCAACCAGCGTCTGCTTCAGAAGGCCATCTCCCTACTTGGTCCCAGTTCCAACTCCACTCTAACTTCCAAAGCTGTGCTCAAAAGCCCGGGGCCTGGCACATCCGCACCTCCCCGGGGCGCGCCTTGATAAGGATCTACAGCAAAGAGGCCGCAGACAAAGGCTCTGTGCGCCTCGGCGCGCAGACGCTCCGCGAGCTCTCCGAGTGACCTCGGCAAGGGGGGTGGCCCCGGGGGAATGACTTGGGAGGGAGAAGAAAGGAAGAAGAAAGGACGAGCTGCAGCCCCGCGCCGCGGCTCCTTGATGAATGCCCGCCAGCGCTCAGGAGGCCCGACGCGGGATCAATAGCGGTGGCTTTTCTCTGGGTGTTTGAACTCCTCCCGCCGTGGGCCCTGGTGAGAAGGAGCCGCCAATAAATCACGGAACTGCAGCCGGGAAGGCCCGGCGGCGGCGCGGCCAGAGAGAGGATGCTTGCTTCCTCCGGCTAGCGAGCCTGTCATGCGGAACACACCTCAGCGGGACCGACCGGCCAAGGGGGGAGGGGAACGCTACAGACAAGATTATGGGCCCAGAGCAGGGGCCGCCTCCAGGGCTCTCCAGCTCCCCAACGCAGGGATAGCCTCCTGGGTTTTGTCCCAGCCCAGGGCAGAACGATAAAGGAGTCAGGTCACCTAGCTACCTGGGGTGCAGGTCACCCAGGGTCAAAAGTGGCTTTGGGCTGGGTGGCCTTCTGTAGGCTGTGTGGTGGGAGGCCCAGGGGCTGAGAGGCCATTCAAAAGAAAGAGTGGGGCACAAAAGCCAAGCTCCCTTTGACCCTGGGAGGCACTGTGGTCTGAGCCACGGCGCTCTTCTTGTTGGCAGGGCTGCTGATTCAGCTGGCCTGACCCAGGATCCCGAGGAGGACTGGAGATGTCACCCATGCGCTCGAGCACTCACAGGGAGGGTGAAATGGGCAGGGAGGCCCGGACAGGTGTCCTGTGGGTATGACAGCCAAGAGCTCAGGCTCTGGGACTTGTCCAGGTAATGTGTGACCTTGGCATGCGAGGTCACTTTCAGGATGCGCAGGAAACAGGACACAACATGGGCAACACTGGGACACCAGCCTCTGCACATCACCATGAAGAGTCACCGACAGCACTGAGCACTGGGATCAGAGGCCAAGTCCATATTGCTGCATGACACTGTTCCCTAGCACACCTGTCCCTTCTCCTTTGCCCTGCCCTTTCCTGGGGGCATGGAGTGGAGGGCCCACTTGACCCTGACTTCTCTCCTGTCCTACTGTAATGGGAGCTCATGACCACAAAATGCTTGCTGTAGCCAGCCACAGGTTGGGGGCTTTCCGAGTCTAAACACATTCACCTGCAGCCCTCTCTGCTGGTTCCCACCACACTCCCTAGAAGAAGTTGGGCACAGAGAGGTTTAGCAGCTCTGGGGGGATGTGGACTGAGGCAGGGTCTTGCTATGTAGTTCAGGCTGGCTTCCAACTTGCAACAATCCTCCTGCCTCAGCCTATTAATTACTGAGATTACAGGCATGAGCTACCACACCAGCTAAAGCAACTTCTGCAGAAGGATTTGAAGTACACGGCAATCTAGCTCTCAAGCCTGCCCTGATATCCCCAGAGTAGGACCCTAAGGCCCAGGCTGGATGGGACCATGCAGGTGACTGAGGTGTGAGAATTGTGATGAAAATTTCTGACCCTGCTCTCACCCTCTCACCACACTGCATTAGAAACTAAACACTTCCTTATTTTTTTGAGACAGGATCTCACTTTGTAGTTCAGGCTGGCCCTGAGCTCAGCCTCAAACTCCCATCACAGCAATCCTCCTGCCTCTGCCTCCCGAGTGCTGGGATTACAGGCGAGAGCCACCACACCTGGCATTGTGGTGTGTGGTACTGGTTGCTGCTGGGCGTGAGTCTCCACACCTAATATTGTATGTGGTTACCAGGGATCGAACCTGGGTCCTTGGGCTTGCAAGACAGGAAACACTGAACTAAATTCCCGGCCCTATCTTGTTTCTTTTTAGAGTTCAGTATCTGTGCATTTGTAAACATCTATTTAACTTTTGCACTTGGCCAGGTCGCTGCCCGAGGGGTGCTGGGTCAAGCTATGGACAAGACCTCTGCACCTCCCAACCCCTTCCCGGATTCATCCCCAGCAGGGCTGCTCATCCCAGATCTGCGCTGCATTCTGAGAACTCTGAACTTGGCTTCTGCCCAAACCCTATAATCATTTCATTTTCAAAACAACACCAGCCCCTACCCCACACCTCCCCTTAGCATGTCTGAGAAGCCTTCGAATTTCCAGGTTATTGGAGATCCAGGAAAAAAACTGTTGGGTTGGAGAAGGGGGTGGGGGCAGAAGGGAGCCCAGGAGACCAAAATGGCCATTCGATTGGCCTCTGACATATAGAACTGCCCCTGGCCCCGCCTGTTCAGCTGGGAAGGAGGCCCAGATGAGGCTGTGTGTGTTCTTGGGAGACCTCTGAAGGAGCCCTGTGGTGGCGATGCTCCTGGGCTGTGAAGGGGTGTGAAGGGGTGTGAAGGGAGGGGTGCAACTGTGTTGGGGGCTTTGAGTTTGGAAACCAGTGCTATTTAGCTGGAGGATGTGGAGGGTGACAAGCCAGTTGGGTTTTCTAGCTCTCTCCCGATTTCTTTGTCAAATGGGGATGAGACCACCAAGACTAGTCCTAGAGGAGGAGGAAGTGTTGAAGACTTGAGACAGGCTGATCCATGTGGCATGAGGGGAAACTTCTGTGGGTCCCCCAAAAATGTTGACCCCCCCCAGGGCCTGTGAAGATGACTTCATCAGGGAAATGAAGTCTTGGCCCATAATCAAGTTAAGGTTGGGGCTATCCAGCCAGACAGGTGTCCCAATGAAAGAGGAACATTTGGACATAGGTAGGCCTACTGGAAGAATACTTGCTACTTGAGGGGTGGCCAGTCAGGAACCTTTCAGCTGCTAGGACAGGGACCAAGAGCAGGTGCTTCTCATACGTTTGAGGAGGGCTTGACTGGCCAACACATTGATCTCCATCTTCTGGTCTCTAGAACTCACACAATCAAGTCTATTGTTCAGGTGCTTGGTTTGGGGGACTTGGCTATGGAAGCCCTCACAAATTAATACATGGTGGGTAATGGAAACGGAAATCACTCTGGGCCATTCCTCTTAAGTGCTTGTTCAAACCTCGAATCCTTATTCTGACTCAAAAGACCCTTTGTTAGTGACCCGGGCCCCATTTCTCATTCCCTTCTAGTCCTTGTGCCTCGTCTGCACCAAAGGCTTTGCCTGGAATGTGTCCCCCTGCTCCCTCCCTGCTTCTAGCAGGCTTTCCCTCGGGGACACTTCTTGGGGGCTTTCCTCAGCCCAGCTGTCACAGGCTGCAGCCCCCTCCCAGTGTGTCTCAGGATGCTTTATCCTTCGCTTGGTGACTGGTGCTCGTCAATTATTTGTCTTGTTAAACTCGGTCTCCCTTGCTAAGAGGCAAGCTCCACGTCAACTGGGACTTTTGTCTGTTTGGTATGTGTTGTGTTGACAGTATCTAAAATACACCCAGCAGATGCTTGATAATATTCACTACATGAATGAAACAAGAACCAGCTGCCGGAATGAATGAGTTAAGGGATGAATGAATGCCCAGAGGACAGTTTCAAGCTCCTGGGGGGTCTGGCTAACCTGTCCACCTGCTCAGGGACTAGGTCCCTGCACAATGCCTGGAAGGACAGGGTTCCTTAGGGGAGGGGCCTACTCAGACCAGAAGCTGGGCCGGTTAACAAAGGGGACCTACGTCAGAGGTGTGGAGTGCGTACCACTAGGGCCTTGATGAATCTCTATCCATTGATTTTTTTGTCACCTTGGAAGGGACGGGGTGCAAAGGCAGCTCCTGTGTCTGTGCTTCAGGAGTCTGGGGGTTTATTGCTTCTCACAGGACACAGCTCTGACAGGGCGCTACTGGGCGGCAGCAGGATCCCTGACAAAGGAAGGTCTCTGCAGTCAGGAAGCTGTAGCTGTCTGTCTGTCTGTCTGCCTGGTTTCCCTCCCGAGGCTCCCCAGGCAAGGGTTCACCATTCCGAGTTTCTATTGTCCATCTGGAATCAGCAACTTGTGCAGCCCTGGAGTAACAAGACCCATATGTCACCTTTTAAATAAGGACCCTGAGCCTCTGAGAGGAGACGAGACTCTCCAGTTCCACCGCAAGCTACAGCAGCACCAGACAAGAACCCAGAGACCCTGGCTTGTCACAGGTGCCAGCGGTCTCACCAGAGCTGTGCCATTGCTTCGTGGAGTGTCGAGAGCATGGTCTCCAAATCGGTTGTAAAGTGCCGGACCAATAGGAGGGCTGACCCTGCTAAAGGGCACCGGGTCATCAAGTGCCCACAGGAGGGCTCTGGAGTAAGAACTGGTGGAATTCACAGGGGAGAGTACACCTCACTCTTCTCCCTACACTTGGAGATTGGAGACCGGACCCCAGGCCCTGCTCCCTTCCTCATCTGCTGGATAACTTCCATGCATCAAGACGGGTGGGAAATACCAATTTGGGCTTCGGAGAGGGGGAGCTGGCAATCAGGGCTGCTCAGAGCTGGCAGGGAGCACCGTGCAAGCTGCAGCGCGTACATGGAGGGTGGAGTGGCGGAAGGAGCCCACCCTGTAGCCTCATGGCAGCCAAGGCCCCTGCTATTTGGGTGTGTGGAGAGGTAAGAGGAGAGACCAGGTAGGGGAAGCATGTTCCAGCGTCTCGGCGTGTTCTGGGCAGCACAGGGCAGCTCCATGCGCTTCCAAGCCCACTTAGGTCTGCCAGGAATCCTTCATCACTGGGGCTATCTTCCCACCCCCCACCTCAGCTGTCCCAGGGAGAGGGGCTCCTAGATGTCTGCTTCCTTCCATCTTCCTGGCTCATGGCAGCCCAGGGGACCCGGCGGCTTCCTGCACTCCCCGGTGTGGTCCCAGGTGTCCCCCACCTCCGGGGGCTCCGGACGTGAGCAGGCAGGCCAAGGAGGAATGTCTGTCTGGGTAGAATCCAAAGGTGGCCGCCCGGGCAGGGCAAGGAGTGGGAGGCCTGATGTTGAAATCAGGACCTGCAGAGCTGAGCTCAGCAGAGTAGCATGCACCTGGTCTGGGAAGCCGAGTCTCCAACTGAGAGAGATACTGCCTAGACAGAAAGTCGGTGGGCTTGCTGTGACCAAGTATGGGTTCCTGTCCCACTCAGGGGTTCTCTAAGCAGGGGAGACATCCAGGGCAGCTGCTGTTGCTCT
>PVIR01021879.1:7635-28970 GCA_004026965.1 Petromus typicus
TCGCTTTGTGGTTCAGGCTGGCCCTGAGCTCAGCCTCCAACTCACATCACAATCCTCCTGCCTCTGCCTCCCGAGTGCTGGGATTACAGGCGTGAGCCACCACGCCCGGCACTGTGGTATGTGGTACTGGTTGCTGCTGGGTGTGGGTCTCCACACCCAGTATTGTTATATGGTTACCGGGGAATCGAACCCGGGTCCTCGCGCTTGCGAGACAGGCACCGGAACCACTGAGCTAACTCCCCGGCCCCAGCAATGATTTTTAAACTATTTGACAAGATATATATTTTGTGAAACAGTGCAAGCAATTATAAGTTCCAGTATACTATTCAGTTCAGTACAAGAATACAGAAGTGCCTAGTCACTTTAGTTAGCAAGCAGTACAGCAACTTTGCTTGTATTCATTGTATAAAAGTTATAAAGACCAATACACAAAACAGATTGACTCCAGGGCCACATATTTAGCTCTGTGGTTCTGGTGCCTGTCTTGCAAGCATAAGTACTTGGGTTCAATCCTTCCTGATCACTAAACAATACCGGGTGTGGTGACTCATGCCCAGCAGCAATCAGCACCACGTACCACAGTGCGGGGTGTGGTGGCTCACGTCAGTAATTCCAGCACTTGGGAGGCAGAGGCAGGAGGATTGCTGTGAGTTTGAGGCCGAGCTCAGGGCCAGCCTGAACTACAAAGTGAGATGTTGCCTAAAAACAAAACAAAACAAACTCCAAATGGTAAGTCAGCCTAAACATTGAAAAATTTAGAACAGTACACTGTTTTTCTTTAACTTTTTTTTTTGTTTTTTGTTTTTTTTTTTTTGAGACAGGGTCTCACTTTGTGGTTCAGGCTGGCCCCAAGCTCAGCCTCCAACTCACATCACAGCAATCCTCCTGCCTCTGCTTCCCCAGTGCTGGGATTACAGGCGTGAGCCACCACGCCCGGCACTGTGGTATGTGGTACTGGTTGCTGCTGGGCGTGAGTCGCCATGCCCAGTATTGTATGTGGTTACTGGGGAATCGAACCCGGGTCCTTGTGCTTGCAAGACAGGCACCGGAAACACTGAGCTAAACCCCCAGCCCCCAGTACACTGTTTTTCAAATGTACTATTGGATTTTTTAAAAAAGTAAAAAATATAAAAAATTTGAGATGATTTGCAGTATTAATCTTTCTTTTTTCCTTAATGTGATTCACAGTGCATGAATTACCATTTTGTTTAACAGTGTATTCTCTCTTTCTCTGCCTGAACACTAAATACTGCTATACATGTTGTATGTGCTCCCTTTCTTTTGTTTTTTCTTGTTATTTTCTTACTGTACTAAGAACATTTTTCTCATGATTTTCTTATTTAAAAGTCTTCATAATTATCTTATTTTTCATCCTCACAGAAAATGTTTGCAAAACAATCACGAGTATACTTCTGGGTCACCCCTTTAAGATACCAGTTTTTTACATGTTAAAATTTTATATGCACACACCTGTATTTTATAAAACACTTTGCAGAACCCTCAAGTTTGTCTTAATAAAATATGTTACACACTTTTTAGCTTATTTTACAAGGAATAGGAAAAGAAAATGATCTTTTTCCAAAATCTAATTTGGTCTATTAAAGAAGAGAGATTGAGGAAGAGCATGTTTATATTCTGCTTCACAGTTTTGTACTGCTGTGTACAAATTAGGGCTTAAGATGTGCACTTCTCCAGAAAGGTATCTTATGTGTGGAGAAATCAAGCACTGGAAGAAATCGAACATACTTCAAAGTCCCCGGTGCTTTCAGAGTCACCAACAGTGTTGATTGGGCCCGGGGACAGAGATAAACAGAAGCCCAGCAGAAGTTGCGGGAGAATGAGGCAGTAACAAATGAGAGGTAAATTTTTATTCACATCTGATGTGAGATTAATGCCTTATTTTCAAATATTACTTCTTTCATGTACTTCATCCATCGTTGCTACAATGGCCATTCTTCTGCTCCGTTTACTCATGAGGCCCTTTCTGCTGAATGTAATGATGCATGAAATGGTACAATTCCTGATCTTTAATCCTAATTCTAGACTCGTCAGTGGCTCCTCTTTGATTGTGTTTTGTTTTAAAATTACCCTTAATGCAATGAATAAGGGAAAACCCGACTGGAAAAGGAAACAAGCTGTAGAGTTGTATGAAGCATGTAGATTGGACTGTAGATCGGCTCTCCTTGTACCACTGCCCCTCACCACAAACTTGGCAGGTGCTTAGAGGCTCCTCGCCTTAAGTTCTGCTTCACAGAAGGCTGTCTGTTCGGCTCTCCCTCCTGCTCAGTCAGATATATCAAGAGACAATGGCCCAACAGATGCTGATATTCAGCATGGATCAGCCTGTGTTGATTTTATGCTTATTAGCTGGAGCTAGTCACAGCCAGCTGCTTGCTGTTTGCCTTGACTGAGCAGTAGAAACACACACAACTGCAGTGGCCTCTTGTGTATATACACACTCAGGTGCCGGCTGCCATAACCATGATTTCTTGTGCAGACTGAAGAGTATCTTTGCATTAGTTCTGCATTTGAATTCCTCTTTCTTCAGGTCTTAGGACTGGCACACTGAGGCAAGAGTCAGTCAGTACCTAGGTTATGAGATAGGTATATTAAAAAGAATTTCAGCATCCAGCTTTACCTGAACTGGAAAAATAATCAAAAGCAAAGCTTTGTTTGTTTCTCAGGTTACTCCTAATAGCGGTGAGAAGCCAGTACAGATTGTTAAAGACCCATAAGCAAGCTGCCTTTTAGGCAGAGCAGACGAAATGTTTCCTGGGCTTCCAGGTGTCATGCTGTTGAGTGCTTCAATATTCACCACTTGCTCCTTTATTGGTCCCAGGAGTGAAATATTTCGAACTGGTCAGTAGGCACTGCAGGCTTGCTGTGACCTGCCCCACTTCAGAGCTAGGAAACTGTTTGAAGCCTCTTGGCTCTATCTTATCTCAAATTTTAGAGAAATGGGAAGAGTTCTTGTCAGGGTTACACTTTAGCTTCTGGTCTAGCTGATGTTCTTGTGATGGTTTATGACATGCCTTACATAACACATTTTTAAAATTTAAGTTTTTGAAATACTCTATTTCCCCTATAATGTCATTTTTCCCCTAGCATTTGTCCCATGTACTACCACCTATGAACTTCTTTTCAAACCTAGCTTCTACTCCTTTATACTGAATATAAAATTATATTTTCTAAAGTGAAGATTTGGTTAGTCTACTTATACACATATTCTCATAGAATCATATATAAAGGAAACCAAGGAGGCTGAATAATGTTACTTATTAAAGCTGCTCCTTGATTGTTATTTGATATGACCCAAGTGTGTGATATTTCATTCCATTCCTGGTTTAGGCAAATATTTAGCTAGAGATGACTGGAGTACTTAAATGTTTCTTGGTTTAATTTTTTTTTTTTTTTTTTTTTGAGACAGAATCTCGCTGTGTAGTTCAGGCTAGCCTTGAGCTCACTATGTAGCCCAGGTGAGCCTGGATCTCTCAGCAATCCTCCTGCCTCTGCCTTCCAAGGGCTGGGATTACAGTTGTGATCCATCACACCAAGCACAGTGGTATGTGGTACTGATTGCGGGTGGGCGTGAGTCTCTACCTCCTGCAATTTTTTATGTGGTTACCAGGGATTGAACTTGGGACTCAGCACTTGCAAGGCAGGTGCTGGAACCACTGAGCTAAATCCCTGGCCCTTTTTGGTTTAAATATAATGAACCAATAAATAGTCTTGGGATGTAGCTCAATGCAGAAGATCTTGTTTAATGCCTAACTCAAAAGAAAAAAAAAAGAAGGAAAAGAAAAGAATCAAGATTTGAGGTAAAACTAATGTTTTTGAGACATACATTCAAGTACTAATTCACAACTAACAAATATAAGCTTGAAAATGCCCACTTGGATTTGGATAGATTGAGGATTTAATTTAATATGTATATCATATAGATTAAGAATAATTTAGACAAAAATATGTTAAAGTTAGTACTTTTTCCCATCTTTTTGTTGATGTAGACATTTCTGATAGTCTGAGCACTTTACCCCAAGTAATTAGAATATAATTTTCCTGCTTGCTCAATAGAATGACTAATCATTGATTAAAGTTGTCCCTGGATTTGAAATGATGTGAAATTTTGGACTTCATATGGTGCTGGATTCTCTAGGAATAGGAAAATGAACCATGTGGCTTCAGGAAAACTTTTTCCTTTCTAGAGTCTTTGATTATTAATTCTTCACTGGTATATTTTCATATTGTCTCCTGAATATCACATTTAAAGAATTACATTAATGTCTTGGAATAACAGAAGAAAAAAATTTGGGGAAAGGGATTTGTGAAAAATTAATACAATGAAAGGTTGGGCAAAAACACTGCTTTTTTTTTTTTAAATAAATGACTATTAGGAAAGAGAGGAATTATATTTTTTTCCTTTCCATTAAACAAGACGAAAGACAAATTTGAGTCAGTATATGGAAAAGATTTCTGTTGTAAAAACTATGCAAAGGATTGGGCTAGCTTTTGAGCTTACAAAATACATTCTTAATAATGACCAAAGACTTGGTGGATCAGCCAGATTGAAGTCAACACTCTCTTCAGTACTTTATCAACTTAATGAATATCGCTGTTGACCCAATGAGGTAGGTACAGGTATGAGATACAATTTTTAATGACAAAATGACAAATCTGAGAAACTGAATAATAAGTCCAGTGTGGTGACAATAGCTTTAATAAGTGGTCCCCAGTTGGGCAGTGTGAAAGTAGGACTTGCCACGAGGCCTCAGATGAGAGGTTGTTTTGGTAACCATTGTGACAGACTGCTCATCTTCCAGGGACATTAAAGTGAAAGTCTGTAAAGTCTATTACTTAAGGTCTCTTTCCATTTGATGAATAATACTGAGCTGACACTGATCATACCTTACTCTTTTGATTGCATATCAGAGATGTGAAAGATTTTTCAAATGTGTCATTTTCTGTTGAGTGTCATCAGCAAGTTGGTAAGATAGGACATTCTAATACTCATGTAAATAAATACCAACTTGAGCAACAATATATGTGAAAACATTTTCAAGATAGTTAGAAATCTAGGTGAGAGATTCAAACTCCACTAATGCAGAAGAGAAATAAGAGACATATTGAGAAGAACATGATGGACACTTTCATTTTACACGTGACCTCTCCCTTGTGTCCAGGTGGCATAGCAGAGAGGCACACCGTACCTTCCATGTGGAGGAGGGAAAGCTAATACCCAACTTTACTGCACATGACAACACGAAGTCCGTCCCTGCAAACCTGAACACCATTCCAGAGTTCATTCAGACTCCAGCTTTCGGGGGTCTCAGGGCCACGGCAATTTCAGTAGCCCCTGTCTCCAGGCCAGTCCTTGGGTCCAGACTGTGACGGAGTCAGAATTAGGTCTGCTGCAGTTCAAAAAATGAGTTAATAAGATTTCCATCACCATGGAAAATGCCTGATACTAACACAAAATAAGAATAAACACAAAATACTAACAAACTGAATTCCACAGTATATTTAAAAGATCAAGTGCTGTGATCAATGGTATTTATTTTGGAGATTAAACACATTTTACCACGTATTAGTAAGTGTAGGTAATGAGGGGAAATAAAACATTTTGATGGTAATAAAAAAGTGGAAACAAAACATGTACATGGAGGGTGGGGGGCTGTAGGGTGGGTAGGGGAAGGGGAAAAATGAGAATCAAGTCAAGTCATAGACCGGTACAAATTGTCTATGTTGAGTGTGATCATGATATGTATATAAAATGTACCTATTTCATAATAAAAATGAAATATAAAAAATTAATATATTTGACGGGGTGGGGAAACTCAAAAACTGTTTATCAGTCTTAAAATTCATGGAGAGCTAAGGCTCCATAAAGCCCAAGCAATCTTAATAAAGAGGAGGCGCCACAGTACCGGGTATCAGATACATTAAAAAGCTTTGGTAACCAGAGCCCATTATGTTTGCATCTAAACCACTCATAAACTAATATAACAGTATCGAGAGCCAGGAAATACATCTACTCATTTATAATCAATTGATATTTCACAAAGTTGCCAAATGATCTTAATGGGAATAGGAGAAACTTCAATAAAGAGTATTGGGAATCCTAGCTCCTCATATGTAGAAAATTATAATTCTTTACCCTTATCTCTCACCATACACAAAGTTTTAAAACACTTAACCATAAGATCCCAAAATATAAAATTATTATGTATAGGGAAAATTCTTTTTGTCTCTGGTTAAGACAATGATTTTGTTGGCAGCATCTCTGAAAAGCATAGGCAACAAAAGCAAAAACAGATAAATATAACTACATAAATTAACAATCTTTAGCAGCAAGTAATCAGCAGATTGAAGCAATGGCTTACAAACTGAGGGATAATATTTATAAAATATACATCTATAAAAGAGTTCTTATTCAAAATATCTAAGCAACTCCAACAACGGAGTTGGAAGAAAATAAATAATAATGTTAAAAATGAACAGAAAGGGCTGGGGATTTAAATCAGTGGTGCAGCACCTGTCTTGCAAGCACAAAGTCCTGGGTTCGATCCCCCGGTTACCACATACAACAATGCTGGATGTGGAGACTCACACCTCCCAGCAGTCAGAACCACATACCACAGTGCCAGGTGTGGTGGCTCACACCTGTAATACCAGCAGGTGGGAAGCAGAGGCAGGAGGATTGCTGCGAGTTCAAGGCTGAGCTCAGGGCCAGCCTGAGTTACAAAATGGAGATCCTGTCTAAAAAAAAAAAAAAAAAAAACTTGAATTATACAGTTTCCAAAAATGTATACAAAATGGCCAACAGGTCTATAAAAATGTTCAATGTTACTAATTATTAGGGAAATTGAAATTAGGACTAAATAAAATTAGATATCTCCTGTTAGGATGGCTACTGTGCAAAGGATCCTCCCCCCCACACAAATAACATTAGTAATGATGTTAAGAAAGAAGAACCCTTGTACTCTTTAAGTGGCTGTGGAAGTTCTTCAAAGAAATAAACTTAGAACTATGGTAGGTGCCTTACTTTCTAAAGAATGTGCAGGCATTTTTTAGCTCTCTCTCTCTCTCTCTCATTCATATACATATATGTATATAAAATTTTCTCTTCTCTGATATTATAGCTTAGTATGGAATAATTCCTAAGAAAACTAACAGACAAGTAGTAGTAGTACTGAGATACTGAGATAAAGGTAAAAGTTACTAATTTTTATATATTTTTCTTCCATTTGATGAATTTACTAATATTGACTAAGAACTTCAAGCTAAGGAAATTACTAAACATAGATGTAAATAAGAAAGAAAAGTACAAAAGCAATATGTGAAAAGAGATTCACAGCCTCCTTGAGGAAATTTAGCAGATATATCAAATCCCATCAAAATTAGGTTTATACCTGCATGGCACCTATACTAGTTAGTCACTGTATATTAAAATTTGTCTTTACTTTTCAATGTATTCTTTACACTATCTACAAATAGCTTATAAAACTCAGAGGAAAACAAACTCATGAAGTTTGAAGAATTGATACAAAATAGAAGGCGCGGGCCTGCTATTTCTCCGTGAAAAACGTATTGCTCTTCGCTCTGGATTCACGGCCTCCGCTAAGTCCCTCTGACCGGTCAGAAAAGACTTTGATCAGGCCATTGAAGGCTCGAAACAGCTGGCTGCAGAGCTTCTGGCTTTTCTAGAAGCGCTGTCCAAGGAAAAAAATATTATATTTACTGGTTTTCTATTTTAAATTTTTCAGAATTATATGTATTTTATTCATTCTTGTATTTCTTCTGTCACTTAAAATTAAATTAATAGCTCAATGATATTAAGTAAGGTCATTATAGCTACAATTCAATAACTAAGGCTGAGAATGATAGAGATTTAGATTCGGTAATCAGATTGTAGATGTCACTAGTGGTGCTATAATTCTTTCTCACAACCCTTTTATCCCTCCCGGATCATCAATCAGCCTCCATGACCTCTGTGGATGGAGCGGAGGCCCAGCACAGCATTCATCAGGCTGCTTCATCTGTTGCTACAGCAGAGATGCTAGAGTAGCTCTCTGGCACCTCTCCAGTAGGAGTGAGGCCCGTGTTACGCATTTTTTTTTTTAATAACAAGATTTCTCTTGGTTAGCAGTTGCCTCTGAGTCTTGGTTTCTTCAGTAATTTTCTAATATCTCATGGGCATGTATATATGTCACATATTCATCCAATTCTTTTGCTTGCAAATTAAAATATATTATTTATTATTTTTATTATGCACATCTTACCAGCATTTCCTCTTCTAGCAACTGATCAATAAAAGGTGAAGGATATGTGGTTTCTCCTTAGTCAAAGCAACATAAAGCATGTTGATTTATGGGTTTTGATGATAACATTGGCTCGCAAGGTTGCTGAGAGAAATGAGTGGTAGAAGTGGTAGAAGCAATATAAAATAATGCTAAGTGGAAGTAGCATCATTATTTATATTGATTTGTAAGTAAGTAAGTATATTACTAGAAAAATAATGAAATTGAGTTTTTTGAGAGATTCATATTTTATAAATAAAATTAATGAAATACCAAAATCTTTGAAGTCAAGTATTATTTATTCATGAATAAATATCATGATTAAATAAATGTTAATTTAATAAATTAAATATTGCTTTTATTGTTGCTGGCACATTACATGGATGAGATAAAAGAACATATAGATGAACAAATCACTAAAGAATTTGATACAAATGTGTAATAGGTCATATTGTGGTCATTGCCATGCTGACCAGATATGGCACAGAAATTACTGCACTTGCAAATAGAACAAGATTGGTAAAACCACACAGTGTAATGAGGTTTCAGCTTGTTCTTCTTATTATGTATTATGAATATGAACCATTACATTTCGAAACTTAACAAAAAGTCACTATGTACCATACTGATTAGGAAAGGACACATACACATCAAAAAAGGGAAAAAGGCATAGTTCAAATAATATATCTCCTTAATTGGAGACATGGCCTTTTTATCATCCATCATTCTTATTCATAGTTGTGAGATTGGCTAGTCTTTGATTTGAGCATTAAATTTCAATGATTTTATAATTTTATGGTGTAATTTGTTCCACTAGAAAGGGTCAGAGCAATGACTATTAAAGGTTTGGGAATTTCAGAGTCACATGGAATAAAGACATTACATCTTCTCTGTATTTTAGTATGCTTCATGTCTAAATCCTTTCATTTTTAAGTGAGTAAAGTTCAATTCCTATGGACTCAATGTAACTATTGAGCATAAACTTAATATAGTAGTAAAAGAACTAGAACATTATTTTTAAACATCTGTAAATAGTATTAATATTTTAATTTAGTTTAAATTTTCCCATAAAAATTTAAAAATAATTGTTTCACTTTTCAGAAGATTGTCCTACGTACACTTTTCCTTCCTTGCTTATTTTTTGTTCATTTTCCTCTTTCTTTATACCATTTTTTCTTTCCTATTGTTCTCTCTTTTTCTTTAAAATATCAGCCTGGAAGCATCACATCTACCCAAAGTATACAGTCACTCTGAGTTTAATGATTCCAGAGTTAGTCAGCAGACAGTAGACACACTACTGTGATAAACGCCCTACTGCTCTTGCGTCTCTACTGCTACTTGAAAGTACATTTTATTAGCATCAAATCTCCTGCTGACATTAAAGTTGTGCTTTAATCCATATATATTTGAAAGTGCTAATTACTTTCTACATATAAAGCATATTTAATACAGAATTTTCAGCATCTAATTGGGAGATATTAAAATAATCCATGGCTAAAGCAAGACAGACATCTTTTTTTCTCTTTTCCCCTTTTGATTTGATCAAAACTGATCAAACTGAAATGGTTTAACTGAAAAACATCACTGGTACCTGCTCTGTGTCATTCCAGAAGTCCAGGAAAAATAAAACAGTTTCTTGCAAAGAGAAGACAGATTATTTGATGTGCAGCTGGTTTATTTCCCTAGTTAGTGAAAATGCCAAAAGTCCTCTCTCTGCATTTTCTTACATTTTCTTGGGTTGTGATGCTCAGTTATTCAAACCCATTCTGCTTCTTTTTATGCGTATTTGTTTCTTTGGGATTACTCTTGGTATGCTTTAGTCAATCCTAATCTCATTCCCAATGCAAAAAGGACTCTCTTACATTTTAGATAATTTTAAATTTTATCTTTATTTTCTTTTTTTTTTTTTTTTTTTTAGGTTTTTTGAGACAGGGTCTCGCTTTGTGGTTCAGGCTGGCCCTGAACTCAGCCTCAAACTCACATCACAGTCCTCCTGCCTCTGCCTCCCGAGTGCTGGGATTACAGGCGTGAGCCACCACGCCCGGCACTGTGGTATGTGGTACTGGTTGCTGCTGAGTGTGGGTCTCCACACCCAGTATTGTTATGTGGTTACCAGGGAATCGAACCCCGATCCTTGCGCTTGCGAGACAGGCGCCGGAATCACTGAGCTAACTCCCCTGCCCTCTATCTTTAATTTTTTGATGGAATATATTTTACACAGTTCTCTTTTTGTTAGAAGAATTTTGTTTTGGAATTGGTACTTCACATTTCTTTGTATATGTCCTTTAGGATCCAAGGTCCAGACTTTTCAGCAACTAAATCTAATTGGAACTGGTTCTAAGGGATCACTAAAGTGACCACTTCAGTGGGAATAAATAACTAATGACTTTTTTAAAGAGCCATAATTAATTTAGGTTTACAAGAATATTCTTTAGAATATTTAAGAATATATATTGAGAAAAAGTTTTAAAAGAATATAAAGATCAAATTAAAGTATCTCTATTGTGTTACATTTGTAAATAAGGCATCACCTTTCCAAAATTTCTCTTTTTAAAATAAGCAAACTAAAATGACTTATTTTTACTACGTATTTACTTTTAATGGTATAAACTTGCAATACATGACAATTGCATTTATTTAGGGAATTCACATGTCGTTATTGTATCTTGAGCACTTCAGTCTCTTTTCTCTCACTATAGTCCCTTTATCTCTCTCCCAGTAGTCCCTTCCCTGTCTTCCAAAGTTTACCTCCCTGTTTCCTATCATACCCTATTTATTTTGTTCTTTAAATTTTTAATATTTTGGGTTTGTCTCATAAAAGAAACCACATACAATTTAACTGTTTGGGACTGATTTATATCACTTAATACCATAGTCTCAAAATTCATATGATGACTCTAAATTTGGGGAAGATACCCAGGATAGATACAGATGCATTAGTTGGGATTTTTATTATATTTTAGATTTTTGAGATATTTTCATTTTTTTTTAAAAAAGAAAATGTATCAAGAACTTGATCCTTGTTCACTCTTTAGTTTTTTGAGTCTTAACTTTCCAAACTCTGGCCATCTGGTAATAAATCACTTTCGTAGTGGCTAAAGGAGAAATAAAACTTAAGAGCATATTATTTTGAAAAAAGATTTCCAACTCGCTGAAAAAGTTCTCACAGATGAAATATCATAAATTCAACTGAAAATGTTGGAATGCCCAAGAAGAAAAGAATGGAAGAAAAATACTGAAAATGGAATGATACTATTGACAGCAAAAAAGGTTTGTTAATATTGCTATAAAATTATGAGCAATAACTTGGGCATAATTAGTTTAGTTGTAACATTCTGCCAACTGTAGGTTAGTCACATACTGCATCACATCTGCTGACTTTTCAAAGATATCTTTCAAGTGGTGCATTGATTATAGACAAGCTTTGCTCAATCACGGGAAAAGAAAGTGCAACCATACCACAGAAGGAACAAAGTTAGTACAACTTCAGTAATTACCATTTCCTATTAAATCTATGCATTATCAAGATGAATCCTTCCTTCACATAAAGAAGAAGGAGCAGTGTTTTTCTTTTCCTTTTTTGGTTGCGATATTTGAAATATGTGTGGTATTAGGCAGGTGCATTAAAACAGGTTTCACTGATCTAGGCTCTGAAATCAAACAATTGCATGGATATTTCTCAATATTGATTATTTTACATTTGGTTGTTATATCCCCCTGATTCTTTTCTCTTATTCAGTATATTTTATGTACCAGTCCTCCTTCTGAAATATTTTGGGTAATTTGAAGGAAGTTCTTAAAGCCAATTTAAAGACAAAATTAAAATGATATATTCACGAGCAAAATGTTAATGTTGCTAACTTGTCCTGTGAATATCAATGAGTTAGTATATGTCTTGTTTTCATCCTTCTTCAAAAAATTTTTCTGGGGAAAGCACTCAAAATATCAATAATGGATGCTTTATATATGTATATAATAAATATGAACTGACTATAAACATATTTGACCCATGCCAAATATGTTATGTTTTTCAGGTCATCTCACTACTTGTGGTTAATTTCTTTATGTTTTGTTTACTTCTTCAAATAGTAGAATATTATTTGTATCTCCCTGCCCTAGTGACAAATATAATTTACAGTTTTACTGTTATTGTCCTGCTCATCTATACCATATCACCATGAATGCACCCGATCTCGTCTGCTATTGTCCTCTCAATCTTTTATCAAGTTTCCCTCTATTATCAATTTAAATACATATTCCTATTTGAATGAGTTTTGTTATCACATTCATATTTGAATGGACCCTAACGTGTGTCACAGACTTGTATAGAAGAGCTTCTGCTGAAAGAGCTGAGCAGAGTCCTGACTACATGGCAGGCCTTGGACAGAATCAGAAAAATCCAGCTATCTGAATGGAATTTAATACATATACTGTCAAAGCCAAAAATATTTAAAGACACAAGGAATTTCATTTAACTTGTCCAAACAGATTTAAACAGCGTAAAAGCAAGAATCAAATATGAGATGTATCAAAGATTGAAAATAGGCATTATTTTAAATACTAAGCACATATTCAAGGTTACTTAAAATCAAGATATTGGGAGGTAAGTGACCTAAAAAGCAGTCACAATACATAGGAAAAAATTTAGGGTGGAAAATAAGTACCTACTAACATGAACAAGTTCTTTAGTAATGACAAATGTACAAATTAAACTAATGAAAAAGGTCTATTTAAAACCGATTAAATTAACAACCACAGTCCCAGTGCTAATGAGGATGAAGTAAAACTTACACATGTATACATTAAGTAGTACTAATGCAAGTTCTGACATATTGATATGTTAAACCAATGTTTTTCCAATCTTTTAAATTACCAAAGTGCCTAGGGTTGTAGTTCAGTGATAGAGCTCTTGTCAAGCATGTTTGAATCCCTGAGTCCAATCCCTTCCCATGAGAATAGAACAGTGACAGAGAGCCAGAGAGAGACAAAAAGACAGAGACAGAGAGAGACAGAGAGAGAGAGACAGAGAGACACAGAGACAGAGACAGAGAGAGAGAGAAAGATAGAGACAGAGAGACAGAGACAGAGAGAGAGACAGAGAGACACAGAGACAGAGACAGAGTCAGAGAGACAGAGACAGAGAAAGAGACAGAGAGACAGAGACAGAGAAAGAGACAGAGAGAGAGAAAGAGACAGAGAGACAGAGAGACAGAGAGAGAGAGAGAGAGAACAATTTGAAGTTATTTGGTGTTTCAAAATGTTACCAGAATAGTGAAGACTGACAAAAATGCGCCAAATTTTTACAATTTCATATGAAATAAGAAAAAGAGAAACAGAGTAAGAATAATACTAACATTATATATGTCCCACTAAAGGGTAACACGAATAAACAAATAATTCTTGGCTTATTGTTTTGGAATTTTTATTTGATTTGTTTTATTTAAAAAACTGTCCTTTGTTATGTTTTTAATAGTTTGCAGCAATTTTCATAGTATAAAATTGTGTTAAAGTTCTGGCTTTATTTGGAGATATAGTAATTCTGGATGAATATGTTGATGAAATTAGTCACCTTTCAAAATGCATAGAGAGATTTGATTTGGAAGAAAGTAAATTTCAGAAAGGCCAAAAAAATCTGTTGAAAGAAAATCATTGACCTAAATCAGACCTGATTTACTTTGATGTTTAATCTAGTACTGAATAAAGCAAGAGGACTAATAATCATTGTGGTCAACATAAAATTAGAGAAATTCATTTTATTAGTACTGGTTCATTTAGCTATATTTTATCTATTAAGAACCAATATTTTCTCATAATTCCTTTTTCTATATACATTTTTATCATTTTCACCAAATTATTCTTATTGGTTATTTCATTATCAAATAATGAATTAAGAGCTTTAAATATATAGTACATATTAAGATTTTCAATATACTTCCATGTATTCCAAGCACTGCTTTGTGTTTATGTATGCACACACACACACACACACACACACACACACACACACACACACATATTCATTCACTTGATATTCTGAGTGCTTTGTGATAGATTACTTTTTGCTGCAATCTGAATTTCTAGTCTTCTTTCCAAGTAAATTCTGTTCTCTTCACATTCATCCCTCTATATCATTTGAAATCATGGGAGAGTGAACCAAGGTGACAGCTTAAATGAGCTCCAGATGTTTCAGGAATTACAGGTCTATAATTTTTGGCAATAGGTTTAATACAAGTAAATGCTATTCAGTGTTCTTAAATCCCTAAATTGTGATTCACTTCTATAAGAATATGAAAACTCCATCATCTGAAACATGTTATGCTCTGAAATGAGAAGTCTGTGGAACTGCCCAGGGAGGACAGAAGCCCTTCTTCCTCTGTCCTCGGGACTCTAGTAATCACGATGGCCACTCTGTCCATACCTGTGAGTTTCCCTGAATGCCTAGCTCTTTTCATTGTTTTTATTTACATGAGATATTTTTATATATTAATAATTGATCCCTTTGGATGCCTTTGAAAATTTTCTTTGTTAAAAGGCACTATTTCTCCCAAAATCATACGTGAAAATACACATTGTCTTACTTTCAAAATCATTATCCTTCTTCCAAAAAATATAAAAACTTATTTCTCCTTTCAAAAATATTATTCACAAGTACAAATATGTAGGTGCTTCCTGAAGTTTAATTTGTCTGTATTCATTTTTCTGCTACTTAGAAGTCATTACCAGTACAGTTCTTAATACAAATACAAGTGTTAGCTGAATTAAAATGAGTTGATGGAGAGATGAGTGAGTTCTTTTAAATCAGTCCAGACATGAAAAGTCCACATTATTCTTCAAAGAGTTATTTTTTTGGTTCATAATTATGGAAAAGATTTACTTTTGACCTGATTAGGGCTTAAATATACTATAATATTTGAATTTTAGTGTTCATTATTTTTTGAGATAAGAAGTTTCTTTTCCAAACATATATTTTACCAAAGATTTTGTTTGACCTGGGTGGTTCCTGCAGATAGATTTTTTTTTTCTCTTAAGGAATATATACTTCTTCTTATTTGCTATTCTCCATATTATAAAAACCTACTCTCTCTTTTTAATATTGTATCTTTTTGTTATAGTTTCCTAATGTTAATCTGTTAGATTTATCTGTTATTTTTCTGGCCACCATGAGCATGAAAAAAATTGCATCACACACACGTCTGCGCACATTGTTGGCCATTCATTGTTCTATATTGAGATATAAGCTTTGAATTTGAGCACTTGCAGCTCAAAGCTCCATCTGCTTAGTTGCCTCCATTGAATAGCATAACATTTCTTTATCTCAGTTACTTACAATTAAACTGAAGATAATAAATTTGACCTCTCCGAACTGTTGAAAGAACTGCATGAGTAAATTTGGGAGATATGCTTAGATGAGGGTTTAGCATATACCACAGCTCTCAAGAAGAAATGTGAGCTGTGATACGTTTGTACTGAACACACATCAAATATCTATTCAGTGAGTGGAAATGATTATCAGTTGTGGGATTTTTCTCACAAATTTTCTGTTAGTGTAACTTCTTGGCTGAAGCTGTATTGTTTTCAATTACAGTTTTTTTTTTTTTTTTTTCCCCAAGGCCTACTTGGTAGTTCAGGCTGGCTGTGACTCCCTGTGTGGCCCAGGATGACCTTGATCTTCAGGCAGTCGTCCTGCCTCAGCCTTCCAAGTGCTGAATCCCAGGCATTTCTCACACTACCCAGTCATCACCTTGCCAGAACTCAGTCTAGCACCCTGGTCTGAGACTGTGAAAAGTAAATTTGTGCTATTTACAAGTCAACTATTATGTGATTGAGGAGTCAAACAGATCCACATAAACTTTAATATTAATACCACGGTTATTTAATATTTCTTGTTTTATTTTTCTTCAAAAAATATTTGTGGGAAATCACCTAAGTACTAGGGTCTATAATTAGGTTAGCAGGAATAGTTATTAAGAAGGAACACTGCCACTCAATAAGTTCCTATCTATGTAATGAAATATAGGATTAATTTTACTGTAACACTGGGGGGAATGATCATCCTCTAAAAGAGAGATCACTTAAATTATTTTGTTTCATTGATGCAATATAAATTGAACCCTTCTTATCAAGAGTTTTCTTTGGGATCTACAGTAAATGCAGATTCTTTTCCTTTGAAAGTAGTTATAATATGAAAGAGGTATGTTTTCTGTCATTATGTTAATCTACTTTGGACAATGACATTTGCTTACCTTGTGTTCAGAGATGAAGAACAAATCTGGGAATCCACTTGCTCGAATACTTGAAAAGCAATGTGGCTATCGTAGCATTCATGTATTTTCATGTGTTTCAATATGTGTGTATGTAGGAAGCACATAGTTACATTTTAAGTCCAAGCAAGAGTCAATTTTTTGGTAAAGAACTCTGTGAAGAGATTAAGGCAATTCCATTTTTAATCTTGGCTCTAGAGATCAGGTGCTGAACTAGAAGAATCTTTTGACTAGTCCAGGCTTCAATGTACTCATCAAATAAATTGATTCATTCTTGAACATTTCTCTCCTTTCCTCATATTTATATCTAATGGCCTCATTCAGTCACTTGACCTTAAGTATTATATTTACACCGACACTTCTTTTTTTTTTTTTTAAGTTTTTAGAGACAGGGTCTCACTTTGTAGTTCAGGCTAGTTCTGAACTCAGCCTCAAACTCACAGCAATCCTTCTGCCTCTGTCTCCCGAGTGCTGGGATTACTGCTATTAGTCACCCTGCACTGTGGTATATGGTTACTGGAGATCTAGATCGAACTTGGGTCCTTGCACTTGCAAGGCAGGCTCTGGAACCACTGAGCTATATCCCTGGCCCTGCACAGACACCTCTTAAGTTTGAAATTCAACACATTTTTGTTTCCATAAATCTAGTTATGTATTTTTAATCCTACTGTTATCATCATCAAATGGACATCTTGAATTTCAACCTTTTTAAAATGTCCATAATTCAGACTGTTAATTATCCTTAAGTCTTCTTTATCTTTACCAATGGAAATTCCCCAGATTGTATGAAGCCATGTATTTCTACCACAAATATGATCTGTTCTTTAGTTCAGAAAACCATAACTTTGTCTTTTGTGGCTTTTCTCTCACAGCAAAAGATGACTCTATGATTTTGGTTTTTATACATCAAAGCTCTGTGGCTCATTGCATTCCTTTTGACTGATACTTGATGTTGCAACATGTACTTTTCACTAACTTTTAGTGTAAGTACAGAATTTGGCCATTTCATGACCTTGTTAAAGCCATAGACCAAGTTGCCATAGAAGTCCTTCAATAATATTATACTTTTGCTTCTTAACTCAATTTTCACACTCCTTGACACAAATTTACTACACAAAAAACCTTCTAATTCTTTTAAAAAGTAGGCATGATGATGTCATTCTGCTGTGCTTAGAATATAGAGTCATTCAGAATTAAACCTGGAGTCCACCACAGTTTACAAGGTGGTAAATGACCTGAGCTTGACTCTCTGACTTATCTCCAGCCAACTTTGTCACTTTATTGGCCTCCTTGTTATCTTTCACATCTACCAATCATCCTCCCTACCCAGTCAAAAGGATCTACCTTTCCTGCTTCTTCTAGCATATTTCTCCTTAGGTAGAATCTGGTTCTTTGTAATCTTTCCTGGGCCTACCTCTACATACTCTCTCACCGAGAGAACATCTTTACTATCCTATCTTCTAAAGCTCCTTACTCTGCTCTGTTTTTCTTTGTAATATTGATACATATGCACATAGGAATGTGTATACACATGTACACACAAACTCTCTTCCTACAAATATCAATGCTTTATGAGAAAAAGGATATAATTTGGTTTGTCTTCTGCCATGAAATGAACACAATGACACTCAACTTTGATGGAATAAAAACCCCAAATCTGAAAAGTGTCCATAAAAAGATGGAAAAGCAATAACAGAGCATGTCTTCAGACCTATTTCATCCCATGTGTAATTTGGGATTAAAATGAATAATAAGCTGGATTCATGGTGCCAGTCCTGCAAGCACAGAATTTGGAAGCAACACAACTTCAGGCTGAGCCCAAGACTGGGAAATTCAGATGGGTTGATATCATAGCTCGGTGCAGAGACCTTTGATTCAATCCTTAATACTGCAAAAAGATGAAGAAGGAAATGTTGTAACAACAAGTTCACAAACAAAACACGTAGAAAGAGAGCAAAAAAAATCACATAATTATTGGGATTCTTTCAACATTTATGAAGTAATAGGAGAAATGTCCTGTGTTTAAAATCACTTCAAAGATCTGAAATTTTTTCTTCTCTAGATGATAACCAAAACACTCTTTTTAAAGGAAAGACTAAATACAATGAAGAACATTTTTCATAAAGTTTATAGCAATTGGCAAAGTTTTTAGGGTGTGTATGTATGAAATGAGACATGATCATACTGAGCCCCTTCAGGATGTCTGATATCCATTAAAAAGACACTTTTATTTTATTTTAATTGATCTTATTGGTATATTTTATACACATGTTATGATCACAATCAACATCGAGAGTTTGCACCAGTACATGACACGACTTAATTCTCATTCTCTTGCCCCATTCCTTCCCCCCCCCACAACCCAGCCTCCTTTATACATAAGCTTTGTTTCCTCATTTTTAACTATTAAAATTTTTTCTTTTTCTTCATTACTTACCCATACACCCCTTCTCCCTTTGGATATTTTCTTACTATTTTGTAATACTTGTCATACATTTAAGAACTCATTTATACCTTCAGTTCCCCATATCAGAGAAAACATATGGTATTCACACATTACTCTGCCACAAAGGATGAAAAATTTAAGTCCTTTATACTCACATGGATGTCCCTTGAAGTCATATTCCTAAGTAAATAAAATATGATACAGATGAATAAGACACTTTTAAACAAAGGGTAGTATTGTCTTAACATTTATAGAGGTCCAAATAATGTTCAAGACTTATTCATATTTATTATATTGGTCTATTTTTAAAAAATTGTTATTGGTCTTCCATTAACATAGGTGTAACTGATCCGATGAAACAGCTCAGGGGCAATCTGTGCGTGCACACACTTCTGTGTGTGTGTGTCTGTGTGCTGTGTGTACACACAGGAAGAGTAGTATATGAATGAGTTCACTGGTGAGAGACAAGCAGAATATGAAAGCAGCTATGAGAGAGATGCTGTTCAAAAGCACTTGGTCCTAAATCTATTAGGCTGAGCTAACCCCATAGAAAGTTAAAAGAATACTCCATCAGAATTGTGTTTGAGACATTTGCTAGAGAGCTGAGAAGACAAGAACTCTATGGGAAATTCATATAGTCTATCATGGTTGACATTTTATAACATTTAAGAATTCTGAGGGATCATACATAACCCAAGTAACTCACTGTGTGCAATAGTTGAAGCATCTAATCAGAAATTCCTGGGATACTAAGCACTCATGGTAATGCATACAGGAAGGTTCTGAAATATAACACAGACACTCTCACTGCTCAAGAAAGCATAATGATCCTTACATATTGTTTATAACATGGTTGAATACATGAGGTAAATTAATGTTAGTCAGTTTTTACCAATGATAACTAAAAAGCTGAAAGTTATTGACAGTAGTCTGGCAATTACTGTGTTAATGATGTTTTACTAATATTCTTCTCTAACTGTAATAACCGTCATACTGTTACTTTCTTATTAAAAGAAAACTAAACTTTATAAAGATGAAGTAACCTGCACAGAGAGGCTTTGATACAGAATTGAGTTGGAATAAAGGTCAGTAGAAAGATGTGTCCTCTGAAAGTGCACCCAGGCCCTTTCCTAGACCACTGAGGTGTGCATACAGTGGAGCCTGCAGAGACAGGAGTGAGAATTGAAGAAGGATGTGGAGAAGAGACATTAGGTTATTTAACATAAGTTATGGTAAGGAAGAGTATAGGTTTTGATGCACAAGGACTTATGCTAACTCTATGGAGGGTGAAAGAAGGCTTATGAATTCCAAAGAAAACATTTGCTTATCAGTAGCCACAGAGAGTACCTAAAGTTAGAAAATTTGCAGTTTACGCTCATCTCTGGAGCTCAGAACACTTTCCACCACAACTCATTCATTGGATTTGTACTTGAACTACTTCCACAGAAAGATATTTCATAGTTTGAGTTATTTGAAACTTAGGTGATAACAGGCAAAAGTGGCAAAAGAATACAAGGTCAAAGACATAGAAAATTTTAAAAATGAAAATATTGAAAATGAAAAATAAAGAAATCATTAAAGATTCCAAAAACCTAGTAGAGTTCTAGCCTTATTATCCCAATTTGGAGTGAAGCACTATGTCATGAAAAGGAAACCTCTGCACAAATAAAGGTGCAGAGCCCTGAGGCACAGGAACTTTCTGGAGGAGGAAAGGTAGATTTCAACTGGCAATGCCTTTTCATTGTATGTTTGAGTCTGTGAATGGGACTCACTGTCTTTTGTTGACCATCAACAGAGATGTATTGGAGTGCAATGAGGAAGGATAGTTACATTCTAAATGTGTACAATCAGAATTTCCATTGTATGAATTTATATCTATATTTACTTTTGAAACTAATTCATGAAAAATATATTAACTAAAAATAGAATATATCTTTCCCATTCTGAAGACAAATATAAAATTACATTGGTTATGTTTTTTTTCAAGTAAGCTTCAGTATATTGTCATTGGTTCTCTCTCTTTTTTGCTTCTCACCACTCCTATTAGGGTAGATGTGATGGATGAACAAAAGAAAGTGTAAACCTGCTTTTTCAGAACCTAGAGTAAATATAGTTAGCATAAGAATTGGGAAAGAGGGCCGGGGAGTTAGCTCAGTGGTTCCGGTGCCTGTCTTGCAAGCGCAAGGGCCCGGGTTCGATTCCCCGGTAACCACATAACAATACTGGGTGTGGAGACCCACACCCAGCAGCAACCAGTACCACATACCACAGTGCCGGGCGTGGTGGCTCACGCCTGTAATCCCAGCACTCGGGAGGCAGAGGCAGGAGGAT
>PVIR01021880.1:0-28928 GCA_004026965.1 Petromus typicus
TGGGCTTTCCTTTGCTATTCAGCTCCAATTTCAGGGCACTATGGTCCGACAGTATACAAGGGATAACTTCAATCCCTTTATATTTGCTTAAACCTGTTCTATGAATGAGCACATGGTCTATTTTGGAGAATGATCCATGAGCAGCTGAGAAGAATGTAAATTCTGACTTTGTGGGGTGAAATACTCTGTAGGCATCTATGAAGCCCATTTGCTGAAGAGTCTGGTTGAGCTCCAGGATTTCCTTAGTGGCTTTTTGTCCAGTCGATCTGTCTCTTTGTGACAGTGGGGTATTGAGGTCCCCTACTATCATTGTATTGGAGTTTATCTGGTTTTTCAAGTGCGTTAATATTTGTTTTATATAGTTGGGTGCATTAGAATTTGGAGCATAGATATTTAAGATTGTGATTTCTGTGTCTTGGATTTTTCCCTGAACTAAAAGATAGTGTCCATCTTTATCTGTCTTTATCAGCTTTGGCTTGAAGTCTATTTTGTCTGCAAATAAAATGGCCACTCCTGCTTTCTTGCTGTTTCCAGTCGCATGGAGTATTGTTTTCCATCCCTTTACTTTTAGTCCATGGGTTTCTTTCTGAATTAGGTGTGTTTCTTGTATGCAGCAGATTGTAGGATCTTGTTTTTTGATCCACTCTTCCAGTCTGCATCTCTTAATTGGCGTGTTGAGTCCATTGACATGAATGGTTATGACTGATATAGGTAAATGTAGTGCTGCCATGTTTTCCTGTTCTTGGCTGTGTTATTGTACTTCTGCCCTTTCCCCATCAGTTTCTTGTTTGGTCCCATTGGTTGACTCGGTTAAGTCTCATGGATTTGTAACTTTCCTTATTTTTCTCCAAGATATTCTTTAAAATGTTTGGGAGCACAGGTTTCATATTTGTGAAATTTTTCAGGTATTCTTTGTCATGAAAGTATCTTATTTCCCCATCAATTTTGAAGGATAGTTTGGCAGGATACATGAGTCTGGGTTGGAAGTTGTTTTCCTTTAGGGCTTGGAAGACTTCACTCCAGGCTCTTCTTGCATTGAGTGTTTGAGTTGAGAAGTCCGCTGTGATCCTGACAGGCTTCCCTGGGAATGTAACTGTTTTCTTTTCTCTGGCTGCTTTCAGTATTTC
This sequence comes from Petromus typicus, assembly GCA_004026965.1. Taxonomy (NCBI): domain Eukaryota; kingdom Metazoa; phylum Chordata; class Mammalia; order Rodentia; family Petromuridae; genus Petromus; species Petromus typicus. The sequence goes on from PVIR01021880.1 coordinate 1,128, forward strand.
ATTCTTTTTTTGGATATCTGGGACTTTTATGATGATATGCCTAGGTGTAGATTTTTTCATGTCACAGGCATGTGGCGTTCTGTATGCTTCATATATTTGTATGTCCAATTCTTGACCTTTTTCTGTGAAGTTTTCTGCCATTATCTGTGTGAATAGCTTTTTGATGTCTTTAGCATTGTCACCTGCTTCCTCAGTGACTCCAATCAATCTTATGTTATTCTTCTTTGAATCATCTAGGAGCTGTTGGTTTGCTTTTCATTATCGCTTGCTTTTTTCTTTTTTTTTATTTTTCATTTTTATTTTTTAGGTTTTTTGAGACAGGGTCTCGCTTTGTGGTTCCGGCTGGCCCTGAGCTCAGCCTCAAACTCACATCACAATCCTCCTGCCTCTGCCTCCCGAGTGCTGGGATTACAGGCGTGAGCCACCACGCCCGGCACTGTGTTATGTGGTACTGGTTGCTGCTGGGTGTGAGTCTCCACACCCAGTATTGTTATGTGGTTACCGGGGAATCGAACCCAGGCCCTTGCGCTTGCAAGACAGGCGCCGGAACCACTGAGCTAACTCCCCGGCCTTCGCTTGCTTTTTTCTATAGATTATGCTTTTCCAGTTCATTGGTTGAGATTCTGTCTTCTAGGTCTGAAATTCGGTCTTCTGCCAAATTGATTCTTTTTCCCAAACTTTGATTTTCTTTCTTAATTTCCTGGGCTTCTGCTTGTAGGTGTTTAAAAGGTTCCATTGCTTTTGCTATCTTGGATTCTATCAACTCCATAATTTCCTCTTTAGCTTTATTAATCATCATGTTGACAGTGTCCAATATCTCTGCTTTCATCTCAGAGATCAGTTCTGATTTACATTTTACTAGATCTGCTTTGCTTACTATTTCCGAGGGCCCTGGAGACTGGGCTTCAAACTTCTCTATTTCTCTTCCCCCTGTGTTACTTGGAGGTGAGGATCTTTGTGTCTGAGACTTTGAGTGTTTCCTCATCTCTGACCTGACCTGTTTTCTGGCGATGTTTGTTGCAAGTCACTTTCCTCCTAATAGTTAGGAACCTTAAAATAGCAGTGTTTCCTGGGTTGTTCTTTGCAGTCTGTATTGGGACTTAAAGAAAAACCCCTAGTTCTGGCACATCATATGAGGCACTCAATCAATACAGTCAGAACACCTTGTCCTGTCTGCTTTAGACACAGGGAGACTGTGGCTCCTGAACTGCTACAGTGGCACTGTCTGAGGTTGCAATGGGCCTACCTGCTCAGCAATACAGAGTCTCGGGGCTCACTTGTGGAGTCGGCCTGGAGGCCAGTAGGCTGTAGGCCCTGTGCAGTTGCAATGGCAGGGGCTGTTGTTCCAACAGGCCCACCTACTCACCAATACAAGCTGGCTGGCTGTGCTTCTGCAGTTACTGTGGAGAAAGTCCAACTCTGACCTGCTAAACTCAGTCCCTGAGCACTCTTCCAGCGTAGGCCTGGAAGCCAGCAAGCTCCAACCCCGGCGCAGATTCAGTGACACAGACTCGGTGCCGCAACCACCATTTCCCGAGCCACCCACTGCTAAACTCAGTCGCTGGGCACTCTTCCGTCATGAGCCTGGAGGCCAGCAAGCTCCAACCCCGGTGCAGATTCAGTGACGCAGACTCAGTGCCGCAATCACGGTTTCCCGAGCCACCCACTGCTAAACTCAGTCCCTGGGCGCTCTTCTGGTGTGGACCTGGAGGCCAGTAAGCTCCAACCCCGGCGCAGATTCGGTGGCACAATCGCCGTTTTCCCAGCCGCCCACTGCTAAACTCAGTCCCTGGGCGCTCTTCCGGTGTGGGCCTGGAGGCCAGTAAGCTCCAACCCCGGCGCAGATTCGGTGGCACAGTCGCCGTTTCCCCAGCCGCCCGCTCCACTGTGCAGTTCTTTCTCCTGCTTCTATTCGTATAGTTCTCTCTGCCTGTGCAAGAATCTGAATTTCCCCTTTATGGTCCTCATCAATAATTCCAGGATGCACTCGTAAACCCCTTAAAGTGAGACCACTTCTTCCTAATAATAGTCCCATAGTCCCAGGAAGGAGTGGACCATAAAGTCCTGCATGAATTTGGTATATAGGAATTTTGGGAGATACAATAATATTACGAGGCACTGGAAGATCTAGGGCTGCACTTCCCTTAGTAGCATGCATTAAATCTCCAACACGGATGAATTGGGCAGTTGGCTGTTCTGGGCTAGATTGATCTGCTGGTGAGCCAAGCCATTGCTGATGGGAAACACCTGGCTCGTGTTGTTTTTCTGAGGGCCCTGAGCTAGGCCCGTTTTCAGTTTTCCCGAAGGCAGAAGATTACCCTGCACATCTCGTGTTGACCGACATTCATTTGCCCAGTGGTAACCTTTTTTACATCGAGGGCATAGACCAAGAGACACAGATTTTTTCTCCAGACCTCGGCTTCTACCACGTCCCTCACTTTTAAGTTGCTTGCAATCCTTTCTTTTCTGTTTTTTTTTTTTTTTAGGTTTTTGGAGACAGGGTCTCGCTTTGTGGTTCAGGCTGGCCCTGAGCTCAGCCTCAAACTCACATCACAATCCTCCTGCCTCTGCCTCCCGAGTGCTGGGATTACAGGCATGAGCCACCACGCCCTGCACTGTGGTATGTGGTACTGGTTGCTGCTGGGTGTGGGTCTCCACACCCAGTATTGTTATGTGGTTACCGGGGAATCGAACCCGAGTCCTTGTGCTTGCGAGACAGGCGCCGGAACCACTGAGCTAACTCCCCGGCCCCCTGCAATCCTTTCTTATATGTCCTATTTTTCCACATTGGTAACATTTGTTATTATTTCCTCATAACCCCTGAGCAACAGCTTGCCCTATAAGATTAGCTTGGAAAGATGGAGAGCCTACGTCTGCAGTAGCTTTAATCCAGTCCTCAAAAGGTGCTCCTTGAGCCTTCAAAGGACGTATAGCTCTCTGACTTTCAGCATTAGCATTTTCAAAAGCCAAGGATTCAAGTAAAACCTTTTGTGCCTCTGGATCTGCAATAGCTCGATGTACAGCAGTAGTCAACCTCTGTAAAAATTCAGTATAAGGTTCTCCAGCACTCTGCATAATTTTAGTAAAAGCAGTAGCCCTTTTTCCTGGCTCTTCAACCGTATCCCAAGCCCTGAGAGCAGCAAGGCGACACTGTACAATGGTAGCATCATCATACTGTATCTGTCTCTGTAACTCGGCATATGGTGCCTCTCCTAACAGCATTTCTCGAGTTATGGCAACATTTCTTTGTCTATTCTTTCGCTCCATCTCGGAGGCGTCCTCTCTCCACCAAGAAAGCCATTGTAATTGAGGCCCTGCCTCAAGAACAGCAGTAACTAAATCTTTCCAGTCCCTACGAATTATTCTATAAGCAGTAGCCCAATTATTGATGATTTGTCGAACATAAGGAGAATGCATTCCACAAGAAAACACTCCTTCTTTAAAAGTTTTTATATCTTTAGATTCAGGGGGAGTCCACTTCAGCTGATTATACCCATTGGGATATTGCTGATTTGGAGGCATTTGCTGGATTGTAACTGGAAACATACTTAAGGGAGAAACATAACTTGTCAGGGGCTTCTGTAGAGTAACACCCCCTACCGCTTCCTCAGCCATCTCTAGTGGAGGCGCTGAGGGTTCCCTATTTTCCACAGGGAATGAATTCATTTTTTGTCTCTGCAATTCTGCCACTTCCCTAGCCCTCTTTAACGGAGCTGAGGGTTCCCTATTTTCCACACGGAATGAATTTGTTTTTTGCCTCTGCAGTAGCTCAACCTTACGCTGCAACTTCCTCATCTGAGTGACCAAACTCTCAACTTCATCCTCCTCTTCACTCTCAAAACTACCTTCACTTAGGTTTTCACTCAGTGGAGGAGATGGCAGTTCTTCCTCCAATTCTCCCTCTTGACCACTGCCTCGCAGCTGCAGTAGAGTGTACTGTTTTACCAGAGATGGGAAATTTCCCGTGACCTGCTGTAATGCCGAAGTCTTCCACTTACCAAGGAACGCACCCTTCGGTCCCCAAGCGTCCGGTCCTCTGAATCCTTCGAGCCCCTCGTCTGGGCGCCACTTGTTGGTGTAAGTCCGATGTATGTCCGGGGTCGCAGAAGGAAACGAGGCACTCAGGGATGAGATCCAGCAGGGAGAACAGCCTCAGAGGACTGAACCACCCAGCTGTCTTCCAACAGCTCTTTTATTATGGAGCAAATACAAAGTACCAATGCATAGGGGTAAAAACAGAAGAGGTGGCCTGGGGCATTTCCTGGGACAGGCCTCGCAATTCTTCCTGATTCCTATCCCAGTGTTTGTTTACCAATCTCGTTTGCAAGATTCAGTAATACAAAACTTAGCAAGATGCCCGGGAACATCCTGTGAACTGGTGATAAGGAAACTCAGGAGTTCTGCATAACTGGTAAACAGCTACCTTTTCCCCTACAATCATCTCACACCTGAGAAGATGATTACTATGAAAAAGACAGGACAGAGCCACGGAAAGCATATAGGGAAAAGTGAATGTTCGTGCCCTGGTCATGGTGATAACCAATTAGCAGAGCCGTTATGGAAAACAGTAGTGAAGTTCTTTAAAGAAAGCAACAGAATTTACCTCCGACTCAGCAATTTCACTCTGAGTCTGTCACAAAAGGCAATGGGATCAGTATGTCAGACACATCTGTATCCCGCTACTCATTGTAAATGATTCTCAACAGTGAATACAAGAAGATGACCTAACCTGGGTCCGTCACCTGATGAATGGGTGAGGAAAGCGTGATGTAGAGGTCGTATCCCTCACTATGCATAATGATACCTAATATCCGTGATCACACGTGAGCCGTGTAAAGAAGAAATCCCCCTGGTGACAGCGTGTATCAAAGTAGACGACAACAATGCTGAATGACATAATGCAGACACGGAAAGTCGCATACGTATTCAGTCAGTTGCATGTGGCATCTAAAACAGTTGAACTCTGGGAAACCGAGAGTAGAACAGCAACTGTTAGGGACTGTTAGGATGGGGATTTGGACACGCTGGAAAATGACACAGTGTCCCTTTATGACAGCACTGAGTTCTGGGGGATTCATCAAAGACACGATAACTACAGTTAACAAAATTGTATTAGACAACTGAGATTGCTAGAAGAGCATATTTTAAGCACTCTCACCGCACCCAACAAGTAATAACTTTGTGAGGATGCATTAGTTTGACTTGATTTTCATAACATTTTATGATGTGTACATACATCAATTCATCATGTTATAAACTTCAAAACCATTGAATGTTGTTTGGAGCTATGCCTCAGTGATGCTGTTGAGGGGGTTGGGGGGGGTGCGAAGACATTCAGGGCATGTTGTCAGCGCCCTTAGGAAGACAGGCCTTGACCTTTCAGGGGAATCCAATGAAATATTGCATGTCCTTTATGATACCCATGTGTTAGTCCGTTTGTGTGTGTGTGTGTGTGTGTGTGTGTGTGTGTGTGTGTGTGTGTGTGTAGGTGCCTGTGCGTGTGAGTGTAGGTACATGAACGTCTGTGCAGGAGAGACAAAAGGAGGGTATGGGGAAGCGCCTGTCTTAGTCTGACTTCTGTTGTCATTACAAAACACCTCCGATCAGGTGATTTATACATAATAGAAGTTTATCCAGCCCATGGTTCTGGAGTTGGGTGAATCCGAGAGCGTGGTACTGATGTTTTCTTGACACCCCGGAAGGTCTTTTTGCCGCGTGACAAAATTGCAGAGGGCATCCCAAGGTGATTCCTTCTAGTAGGAGTCACTAATGCCATCGGGGGTCCCACGCTCATGATCTCATGTACTCTAATTATGCCTTCAAACCTCACCGCCAAATCCCAGTACCATGTGAATTTCAGTTTCCAGCATTCACGTTTTGGGGAGGAGACATCCAACCGTGACCTAGAACATCCCCTTTTCCCATTTGCTCGTTTTGTATGAGTACTGTCGTGTACAGATGCAAAGCTCCACCCATAGAGACACCCTGTGACTACTGGAAATTCAGCAGAGACTTGCGATGGGGACACACAAGTGAAATATTTCACCTGACTGTGAGGGTAACGTCAGTATCAAAGCGCATCACGTGCAGGGTAAGGTACATAGAAACGGAGCACTCAACTATCTTATGATGGAGATTTTAGATACAGTCAAATCAATGTGATATATAGAGTGAACATACATTGCATTTAAGGTGTGAGATGTCCGGATATCTTCTCGGGGTCTCGTTAAACGCATTTCATTTCTCTAAAGTAATTTTCACTGATTTATGTCAACACAATTCAGTATCTATCCATAGGGTGTCATGGGATTCTGTCATACATGTTTACTGGGCATTGTTCATTTCAGGGTATAATATCTATTTCCTGACATACTTATAACTTTTGTCACGGAAGTTTTCAAAGTCCTTTCCTGTTGCTTTTGGCAACATATAGTAAGTGCGTTATTACCTCTGGCCACCCTACTGCGCGAGAGTACCCCGGGACTTCCGACTGGATCTAAGGAGAAAACACCACCTTCGTTCAAGCTCACTCCGTCACTCTGTTCCCTCCAACTTGTAAGAGATCAGAGTTTGTGAAATCCCAGTGAGAGTGAACGCATTGGTCCTGTGTCACGGACGGAATGTTGGGGTGTGTGTGTGTGTGTGTGTGTGTGTGTGTGTGTGGATCGATCTTGTGGCGAACAATGGGATTTCATCCTTGGTTTTGGCTGACTAGAATTCAGTTGTGTTCGTACACTCTGTTTTCCTGGTTCGCTCTTCCATCGCTGGACACTGAGGCCGTTTCCCTTTCCTGCCTGTTACGAGTACTGTTACAAAACGCATAGGTACGCGGGTGTCTTTGGACATACGGATTTCAGTGCTCACAGATAAACGCGTAGCAGTGGACTTGCTGGATCCTGTGGACGTCTCCTATTGAATTTTCTGAGGAGCCTCCACACTGTTGTGCGTAATGGCTGGGCTAATTTGCATTCCCACAACAGCGTGGCAGGAGTTCATGTTCTCCACATCCTCCCGAGAATCTTCCCTTTCCCCTTTTCCTGTGACAGCTTGATGAGACGGTGTATTGGAGCATTCCCGGTTGCGTTACATTTGACTGATGATCTTGGACCTTCCTCACCGGCGTATTTATATCCTTCTGGAGGTTTGGAAAGATTTTTGCCACTGACGATTCAACGGGGCTTGGCACCCTACCCCTTGGGGAGTCCCCAGTCGCACTGGACCCTTCACAACCCGAATATCTGTCCTACCTGAAATACTGCCTCCAAATTTTCATGAGCTTTCTACATTTCTCTCCCCTTCCTTCCCTCTATCTGGAGAGAGGAAGCTGTTCTAATTCTCCTTCCAAGTGTTCTCCACATGTGATTCTGAATGGACAGTCTCTGCTCTCTTACTCTGGCCGTTACACGGGGTCAAGTTTCCTTGGAAATTCTCGATATGTGTCGGTACACGACACTATCTGCAGGTGGAAGGATTCCGTGTTTCCTCCAGCCTCACTAATCTCGCTTTGCTTACACCCGCCTTTCCAGAAGTTCAAGGCACGCCACTGATTATTTTCCGAGCCCGCTGTCAGTACTGTCAGCACTACTGTCAGTAGTGCAGCCCCGTGAAAGCCCAAGGTTATCCCAAATCGACAACTGCTCCTGAGAATGAACTGAGGAAGTACCTGCGAATGGTAGAGCATCTGGACCAGTGTCTCCGTGGGGCCGAGGCGCGCCCACGCACCTTGTTCGCGGTTGCCAGCCTGTGGCCAGGCACCGGAGAAGTCTGCACAGAGCTGGTGAGAATCACCGTGAGGAGCCAGCACTGGGCTCCCAAGCTAGAGCCAGGTGCCCGCCTCCCTTTTCCCACCTCGAGCACTTGCTCTTCCCACATTGTGCTGCCTGGGTTTGGGAGAGGTGGGAGATGAGCGGCGATGTGGTCACTAGTGCCACAGTTCTGTATTACACCCAGAGCTCTGAGGCCGCTGAGGTTAGCACAGCACTGGGGTAGGCCAAGGCCTGCGCTGCTGTGGACCGCCTACTGCTAGGGGGAACTTTTGACGCCAGGTCACTGCGATGGGCACAGACAATCCTGGCTTGAACAGAAGTCCAGAGGACTGGGGTGATGTGTCTTCATTGGCACTGTGGCTGTTTCAGAAGCTCCATGTAGAGGTGGTGACCTTGGAATGGTGGCAGTTGGGGTGTGTCCAGATATATTTGCCGGGCTCAGCCCTCAATTCCAAGGCAAAGTCCTGCGTGGATCAACTGTCCTCACTGTAACAGGTGCAGTCTTGTTCCACCTTATTCCGGGCCAACATAGGGACCATGTGGGTAAAGGCGGTCCCTTGACCACTGAGCCTGGGTACCAAGAGCTACAAGTGCCCGCTGAGAACCGGAAGGCACTCGGGCCCACCCCTCAAGGGGCAGCGAAGCAGGCTAAAAGCCTAGTTGCGATCTGTCCTACCGGCATGCGGACGTAGGGGCTCAGTCTGGCAAGCACTGACCCGAGGATAGCTGTGCTGCTATGCGTTGGGAGGCTAGTACTAGACACAGATCCTCGGCCTCTGCTTAGCCGGGTCACACCCGAGTGCCACAATCACAGGGACTCGCATAATCTTGGCAAGCGGTGGGATGCTTTGGATGCACTCAAGGCGGACAGCGATACCGGTTCACACTGGACTGTCCCACTGGGGTGCAGGTCTCCGAAGGTGGGGCACGTCCGGAAGCTCCATCGGTGAGCTCGGACCTGGGCACAGCAATCTTTGGTTTCTGCCTGGTACTAGGTCTCACCAAAGTGGGCTCAGTGCGGAACTCGAAGGAAAGTCTTGGGCTACCTTTCAGGCCCTGCTCTCCATTCGGTGGAGTCTTGCTTCCTGTGCCGCTCGAGGTCAGGGGAAGGATGTCAGCGGTCGTCCTCACCTGCCTGGTTGGTTGGAGCTCAGAAGCTCAGTCACATGGGGCGTGGGCACAGAGATCTCGGGCCTGTGCCAGACGCTGGCTTTCACTACCACGGGCCTTACTTCTCATCAAAGGCACAGCCTTCAATCTTTCTCTTGCTCCAAGTGGTGCTTGTGTCTGTCCACGCGATGCTGCTCAGAATTGGTGGAGATGCGCTGGGGCCAAGTCCGTCCTTCCTGCTTTCTTCAGAGTGTCAGTTCTTGGGATACTGAGACCAGGCACTAACATCACCTCCTGGAGTCTTTAGCTATGGTTTAGGAAATTTGGTGCACAAATAGGTGTTCTAATGATTGTGTCTGTGGGGAGACGGTCATTGGAGAGTCTCAGCTGCCTTCTTGCGCCACCTCTTCACTGGATTTTTATTTTTTTTGGGGGGGGGGTTTGAGACAAGGTCTCGCTTTGTAGTTCAGGCTGGCCCTGAGTTCAGCCTCCAACTCACATCACAGCAATCCTCCTGCCTCTGCCTCCCGAGTGCTGGGATGACAGGCGTGAGCCACCACGCCCGGCACTGTGCTATGTGGTACTGGTTGCTGCTGGGCGTGTCTCCATGCCCAGTATTGTATGTGGTTAACCAGGGATCGAACCCGGGTCTTTGCACTTGCAAGACAGGCGCCGGAACCACTGAACTAACTCCCCAGCCCTCTTCAGTGGATTTTAATTTGAGGAGTGGATATGACTTCTGATGAACAAAGTATATTCCGTTTGACCAACTTTACGTAACATGTCCAGGACTGCGCATAGGCTTCGTCCGAGGAGGACCCGTGAAATACATGAGTGAGGCACGAATGTGTGCACGAAAGCTCAGTGATTATCTGTGCCTTCCCCGTGAAGTGGGTAATGCTATTCAGTGAGCAGTCTACAGCTCAGTGACTGCGACGCCTGAAAACATTATGCATCTTCAGTGGGTATTTGGCATCTGAGAAAGCATGTGCTGTACTTTGGGAGATGGACGCGATATGATAAACGCTTGTCGGCTGAGAATGACCCTTGGCTTGCAACACCTGAATACTGTCTAACACTCAAGTTTGCAGAGACTGAGTGGGGATATGGCAGCACCCGTGGAAGAAAGCTGGATAACTGAACTTGGTGTGAAACACCTGAAGTTAGGGTATGAGTTCTCCGTATACCTAAGCGAGAGCTAAAGGCATGTGCATAACTGAGATATGACCTATCACCCGTGAGTGTCTGTGTGTCGTAGCTGAGAAATCTGAACAATACTTGAGAGCGTGCCTGACCCCTGGAGAGTCAACGGCTTCTGTTTTATCTACTGCTGAACCCAGTGACTGTGTCCCACTCCCCCCTCCCCTTTTAGCTGTGTTCTGTTGTTTACTGTAGTGTCTCTGTGGGAGTTGACTCGATTCTAGGAGCGCCTTGATACACTCCCGGGTGCAAATGGCTTAAAAATGTACAGCCTCACTACAAAGCTCTCTTCTGAGGTACGAGTGCATGTAACGCCCCTCCTGTGTGAAACGTGCACTTGTGTGTCTTTCGGGATCCTCCTAGTTAGCTGCCTACAGCGGCCCTGTTGGTGTACTCCCCGTCCCGCACACTCACCCATCCCGATCCTCCCATCTTTCTCTTGTTGGCACAGTCTTAGTCAAAGGCATATGAACCCTTCTGACCGAATGTGGGACCATCTGCCGAGATTCGCCCTTTCTCCTACACTGCCTTCCAGATGGGGAACACCTCGGGAGCCCCGAGGCTGCCTCCTTTCGCAGCTGTCTTCCCTCCTGGCTCTCAGCAAATCTGAGTCCTGTTGATCCTTCTGTGTCTCCACTCACTCGTCCGTCAGACCGTCTTTGTGGTTAGCCTCCTGGCGTACGACGGTTTAGATGGAGACGTGGCCCCCAAAGCCTCACACAGTCACAGGTGGCTTTTCCAGAGGTGACGAACCTCGAGTGTGCAGTGCTATGATGAAGCATGTGTGATTCTGCCATGTGCCATCTTGCCTCGGAGCCTGCGGAATACGGAGGGAGACTTCTGGAGATGTGAGCCGAATGTACCCTTTCCCCTTTCCCTTTGAGTGCCTGGTATTTTGCCTCAGCAGGAGTGAAAAGCACCTAGCACGTTGTGCTTCACTTAGAAACTCTATCCAGGCGAGGCTGTCCTGGTCATATTTCTTCCCGCGGTGCCCACTGTCCTGTGTGGCCGGTGCGTGACTTTGAGCCTCGTACATTTTAGGCTTCACATACTTAGGTGGAAGGGCAAGCGTGATTTCTATCCACGCCTAAGCGTCTGTTACATTGCCTATGATGTTTTCATTCAGCCCCGTGCTTTTGAGAGGTATGCAAGTTGCTCTGCGTACCTATGAGATGTAACCAAGCTGTTACGCGATGAAGTTACATCACCTGTACTCTTGACATTTTGCCTACCCGTTCCCCAAAGCCGGGACGTTTTCCCTCTCTTTGGTATGGAAGGTCCACTTGAGTTTTCTAAACAACGGACATTTGATATGTGCCTTTGTGGTCATTTTGAGAAAGGCTTGGTGGAGGTGACATGGAGGAAGGTAGCATACCAAGTGTAGTTGCTCAGGAAAATCAGTGAGTCGATCTTTACTGTCACACGTTAGAAATGACGTTACAAACAGCTGCCAGGAAGCCAGAGATGCTTCTTCCCCATTCTTTGCATGAAGAGTTCTGCCCAAGTCGACGTTTATGGCATCGGCGCTCTTTCCCCCCATTTATATCAGAACGACGTCGGTGTCCTTCCGGCTCCCCAGGTCCGTGGCCACGCAGAAGCAAGACTACCGACAACCAGAAGGTCTCCTGATGAGAAGCCTCTGAAGGAGTCCTGAAGCCCAGGGCTCTTCCCACAGCCATCTACACCCGAAAGGATTTGAGTGACAACTTTAGGTACCAAGAAGTCAGCGCTCTGGCCACTAAACTCCTCCTGCACGATATCAGTTATCCCCTTCGGACTCTTGTTTCTCAGTATTCTGACCTTGAACGTTCAGACGGTGCCAATGGCAAACACATCCCACGGCCAACTTTGGTGGCCTTTTTGATTCCTGTCGTTCTCCTAGCAGCTAGATTTAGCAACTTCGGAACCACTTTATGAAGTGCTTCCACATATTTCACTAATAATTGTCTTCCATGAGATCGGTATTGTTTTGTACCTCGGACTCCACCACTGCCTGCAAACAAATAACAGATAGCACTGCTACACTTTTGCAAAGAAATTAGTGCTTTTGCAAGTATCTTCCTGACCTACAGCTATAGCTATTTATGGAGGAGAGTATTATACTTGGGTCCGTTTGTGGGAAAATGGAATCCAGCTGAGAAATATAATGTTCGGTGAAATAAGTCAGACAAGCCTACCTATCTCATAGCGTAAGTCATCTTAGTAAGGCAAAGAGCAGAATAAAAGAAAACAAGAGGATACATCTCTTGCAAATGGGAAGGATTCTGAGAGACCAAGGGAGAGAGGGCGAGAAAGGGGAAGGAAGTAAGAACGATTGAGATATGCCCTGTCCGGGAATCTAATAAGTACAATGAATGTAAACACTGTATGCCATAAACATGAGCTAAGTACAATCACAACAACAGCAACAAAAGGAAAATGGGGGAAGAATTGAGGGGCGGAGTGAAGGAGGTGGGTGGGAAGGGGGTCAAAACTAGAAACAAGCTGTGTTATGTCCGTGTACCCACTTCTCCTGCAGATGAACGTAAACTTCATGTGCGTCAAACGTGTACAAACATATAGGGCAGTAAAAAAAAAAATAAAGGTCGAATACGATTTTGTTGTGTGCGTACTTAAAATTGGCTTATCCAGTTGTTCTTCGGTGTATATGTAGATTGTCTCTACATTTTGCCTCTTGAGAATACTGCTGTCAGAAAGGTGCGTGTAAAAAATCTCTCATTACTTCAGTACTTTCACTTTTTCATCGTGTAACCAGAGGTGAAAACACTATGTCAGACGTTAATTGGAGGTTTAATTTTCTGAAGAACTAACACACTGTTTTCTATAGCTGTCGCATCATCTACACTTCGATGGCCTATGGAGAAGCATTACAATTTCTCCACATCTTATCAAAACAGCCTCGCCATTTTCCGTTTTGGGTGTTTTTAATATTTTATTTTTCAAAATACATCTACTTTTTGTGTATATATTGTTTCACAATATGTCTATAATGTAAAATGGGTAATTTTACAGAGTGACTACATACGTAGTTCACAATTTTGTCTACATTGACCAGCATCTCCCTAACTTCCTCCTTATCCGCTGAAAAATACCATTTTACTCCACGTCTATCAGTTTAATTTTTAAGAGTTCTATGTGTACGGGAGAACTTTCGATACATGTCTTCCTGTACCTGGCTTATCTGATGTAGCATAATGTCTTTAGGGGTTATCCGTGTAGTTGACAAAACATTCTTTTTAAAGTCTGAAGAGTATCGCATTGTATGTAGACAGTACACACTGCGGCTTTCTTGCCAACTCATCCGTTAGTGCACTCAGGTTGATTCCATATCTTGGGCCACGACAGATACCAGTACCATAATGAACACGGTCGTGTAAATACGTCTTCCACATGCTGAAGTCATTTCCTTTGGATAGAGGCCCAGTCCTGGGATTTCTGTGTCACATAGTTGATCTACTTTTCTTTTAAAATTGTTATTATTATTAATATTATTACTGAGACAGGTTCTCACTTTGTAGCTCAGGCTGGTCCTGAACTCAGCATCAAACTCAGAGCAATCCTCCTGCCTCTGCCTCCCGAGGGCTGGGATTACAGGGGTGAGCCACCACGACCCGCACTGTGGTGTGTGGTACTGATTGCTGGTGGGCGTGAGTCTCCACGCTCAGTATTGTAGTATGTGGTTACCCGGGGATCAAACCCGGGCCTTGTGCTTGCAAGGCAGGTGCTAGAACCACTGAGCTAAATCCCTGGCCCTAGTTGATCTATTTTTAACTTTGGAAGAACTTACATCATGTGTTCACAGATGGCTCTACCAATTTTTATCTCCACCAACACTGTGCAAGGATTCCCCTCTCTCCCCATTTTTGGCAATCATTCTTATCTTTCTTTTTTATGATTTATTTATTTATTGCTCTTTTTGAGACAAGCTCTCGCTTTGTAGTTCAGGCTGGCTCTGAGCTCACTATGTAGCCCAGGCGAGCCTCGAACTCATGGCAACCCTCCTGCCTCTGCCTCCCGAGTGCTGGGATCACAGGCGTGAGCCACCAGGCGTGGCTCATCTTTCATTTGTTGATAATAGCACCTCTGAATTGTGGAGTGACCTTGTGTATGTGTGTGACCTTAACATAGTTGTCATCCCAAAGAACGCAAGTGAAAGCTAATTGTGAATTTTAATTGCATTCCTCTAACGATTTATGATGTGGATAATTTTTTCACGTGCTTAATGGCCCTCTGTATATCTTCTTTGGAAAGGTGTCTACCTGAGTGATTTTCCTCATTTCCAAACTGGATTAATTGTAGTTTTGTTGAGTTACAAGAACTCCTTATTTACTGTCTACAGTCTCTTACCAGATATCATTTACGGCGATTACTCTCATTCCAAAATGGCTTCTCCTGCTGCTGGTGGTGTCTTCAAGGGCAGAATTTTAAATTTTTAAGTTAAATTTATTTTATCAGCTTCTTTATCTGACACGCTGCTTTAGGTATTATACTCAAGAAATCATTGCCAATCCCATGTTATAAAGCTTTTCCTCTTTTATTTCTCTAAAAGTTTTATAGTAACGGCTCTTACATTTCACTAGCTTATTCATTATGGGTTGCTTTTTGTGTCTGGTGAGGGGTAACAGTCTCATTCTATGGATCTGCATGTGGATACCCAGTTTTCCGACTCGACTGTGTTCCAAAGACCGTCCTTTCCCCCAAGGAATGATTTAGGCTCATTTGTCTCAAATAATTTGACTCTATACATCAAGTTCATTTCTGAGATCTCGGTGGTCTTTACTTCTCTTTTTGTTCTAGGACTATCCTACTTGGTTTGTTGTAGCTCTACAGTGCATTTTGAAATCAAGAAGTGTGATTTTCCATACGCTTGGTGGTTCATTCATTATTGAAATCGAACCTTTTGGATTATCTTGCTGTTACCAGTGACCTATCGATTCTTCCTTTGAGTTCTGTGAATACATTTTTATGTGTTTTGGAGCTCCGATACTTGACGGTCATGTGTTTGTAAGTGTATCCTTGGGGCTAACGCTTCTGTCGTCATATACTATCTTTTATCTTTTCCACTCGATTTTTGCCTAAGGCAAATTTAGTATCTTATGAAATAGAAGCCTCTGTTTGGTTTTCATTACCACGTTCATGGAACATTTTTTCCAACCTCTCATTTTAAGTCTGTGCACTTCTTTAGAGCTCTGGTGAGCATCTTAGAGAACCTCTACTTGGATGTTGTATTCTGTTTCCCATTCTGTTAACCTGCGACTTTTGACAGAGAAGTTCAAGGCATGGGCCTTTAATTATGAATTGGAGAACTTGTCTGGGGTGTTTTATCATTCAGTTTCTGTACAGCTTCTGGTTTTCTGTCACTCGTTGACTCCATTTTGCCTCTCCTTAGTCGATTTTTTGAAACGGCACATTTTGATTCTTCTCGCGTTCTTTGGTGTATATTCATAAGTATATGGTTTGCCGTCACAAAGATTACCAAGACCATCACAAAATCACAAACAATCTATTTTGTCAGGGCGTGGGTTGAGACAAGGTCTCACTGTGTTGCCCAAGCTGGTGTGAAACTTGATGCAGTCCTCCTGCCTCAGCCTCCCCACTACCGGGATTATAGGTATGCACCACCCCGCCTAGCTATAATGATTCCTTTTAAATTAGAACAAATTTAACTTCAGCTATATACTAACTCCGTTAGTTTACATCTTCTCTACTCTACTTCATGTTACCCGTGCCACAATTGTATATAAATGCACTGTGTGCCCTAAGAGAAAGACTTACTTTTACAAATTTGTCTGTTTGATGTTGTAGAGTACAAAATTTGTTACAAATCAAAATTATCGCAATAATGGTTTTGCATGTGTCCTCCTGTTTGCTCTCATGAAAGAACTTCATATTTTCAGATGGCCTCAATTTACTGTCTAGCTTCTTTCTATTCCATCTTGCTGATAAGGAACTGTCTCCATTGACGTTCACCTGGGAATGTATTCCTTTTTCCCTTAGTTTTGAAGGACAGATGACTTCTCGACTTCAGGGTTGACAGTTTTTTTTTTCCAGCACAGAAATTATATTAGCACACCATGTTCTACACTTTAAAATTCCTTCTAAGAAATGTAATAATAATCTCATAGAAGATCCCTTGTATGTGACAGGTCATATTTTATTTCCTTTCTCTTTCTTTCTTTCTCTCTCTCTCGATCTCTCCTTCTGTCCTTCTTTCTCTCTTTTCTCTTTCCTTCTCTCTTCCTTTCTTTCCTCCTTGCTTCTTTATTTTCTTTCTTCCTTCCATCCTTTATCTCTTCCTTTCTTTGACCTTCTACAGTGTCATCATGTTCTGTCTTGATGTGGCTCTCTTTGGCTTTCCTGCTTGAAGTTTGCTGAGATTTTTACAGTTAAAGGCCCATGAATTTCAGGAAAGTTGTTCGTTTGTGGCAATTTGTTTCTTCAAAAATTCTCTCTGTCCTTCCCAGAACTTCCATTTGCATACATTAATTGGTATGACGGCATCACATCAGGCCATCAGACTCTGCTGAACATCGCTTCATTCATTTTTTATGGTTCTAATAATAAAAGGACTCGTCCATAAGCATAAGCTAAATATTTTTAAAATACGTGCATCTACTAGTACAAAATGCAATAAACATCATAGTGCAAAAAACAGAATTTGACAACATGTGAATAAGTAACAAACAATGATTCTTTTTGCCCCAAAAGATCCGTGTATGCCATTTGAACTGAGAGTAACGGAACACGCCACGCAACGCAGTTACGTGTCCATGGCTCCATCCAGTGGCGTCAGCAGCACCCGATCCCTGGTTATCATGCCGCCCTCTGCTTTTCTTGTGACCTCCCTGTAAGTTCTTTCTTCCAATATCTCATTTCCAGTTCCACTTTATATTTCTGTGTTACATTTCCCGTGAGACTGTGGCAAAGCACTGCGAGATGCTTAATGCCACTCAGTCTTACGCTTTGAAATGATCAAGTGGTAAAGTTTTCTGTAATAACGAAAGTTTCATAGAACAAATTTCTAGTCTAGTCTACTTTATCTTTTACGGCTGAATTCTAACCAACATGGTCGAAGCCTCTTGTTTTGTCTCTCCATAGAGTTCTGGAATGTTAAGCAGATCTTTCGTGTGTTTAAGGAAACTGTGAGGGTTCTCTTTTAAATATATGCTCATTTGTAGGGTTTTTAAAACACGGACTTTTGTGTATGTGTGTGACAGAAATGGTAAAATATTTATTTATAATCTTTTCTGACAAAGATAAAGACTATTATGTTGGAATGGCTCTTTTGTGTTGCTGAGGATTATGAAAGTTTCAAAACCAGTCTGCTATTTATTTATAATTTGGGTTTCTCATATAAGAGAAGCCATAGGAATGTTTAAGCTTCTGTGTCTGGTGGATTTCACTTAAAATAAATGACAGATAAGAGAAAGTAGGAAGGTAGATCTATCGAAGTGGGAATTAAATTCAAGATAGACAGGGCGGAGAGGAGGGAAGGGGGATGACACGCGGAACTGGAGTGTGTTATGTGCACGCACCGGCCCCACACGAGGGACGCAAGCATTAAGTACCGCAAACATGCGCTAATAAAATCAGGTCTGCGAGGAGGGACAAGTACACGATATAGACAGTCAGTGAAAAACTTTGCAATATCTCTAGCTGTTAGAGAAATGCCGATGCAAACTGCGTGGAGATTCCAGCTCATGCCACTGTTAGAGGGGAGGAAAATCCTCAGTACTGATGTCCTGGGGTGGGGGTCGGGGGTTCTGAAAAGAGTTACTACTGTTCACATTGTTAGCATTGCTGATGTTTCCCGCTGTCCCAGTCGTGACAAGATTATATCGCTTTTCATTTCTTTTGTGGGAGTAGTGGAACGTATTAAGTTCAAAGTCTAGATGGATAATTTGAAGGCCGTAAAAAGCAGACATTGAAATTCGATGCTATCACGAGAGAATGAGTTTCACAAGAACTGACGCAAACCCTCGGGAGGATGTGTGATTCTCATGGAGCCTTCACGGTGCAGTTAAAAAAAAAAAAATCTTATCTATAACTCAAGCGAACAGAGATCCTAGCTGACATCTGAGTTCCAAGGGGCTTCCCGAGTGACAGAATGTCTCATTCTCTCATTTAACTTGTTAACATGTTTTGTTCATTCATTGTGGTTTTCTGGGAAACAGATCTACAAAAATATGCGCTCAAAGTATGTTATAGCTTTGGTACTGGAGGGGTAGCGTACCTCCAACTTATATGTAACTTCTAAAGAAGTGTAGTATGCATAGGAGAGAATGTATAAGTCATTGCCACGACAGTGTGTACATGTACAATACACACTACCCGAATATCAGGCTGAGTAGGACATTGAGGGGAAGTTCAAGAAGCGCGTGAATGGATGTTAGCTGCGTATGCGTGATATCTGACTGGTTTTGACTTCTCCAACTGTCTGTGCCAATTGACTGTCTGGACAGCATGACCAGGAGTGTGTCTATGACCTTCCAAGAGGATATTCTGATGCATGAGCATGATGTGAACGGATATATGTGGTCTGCGTAACATCTGGTTGAGTGGGAAAGACAGAATCATTGTTTATGACACTAGAGAGACACACACGTCTGATTGTGTGTGCCCGTTGCATCAAAATATAACCTCTGGGGCCAGGGAGTTAGCTCAGTGGTTCCGGCGCCTGTCTTGCAAGCACAAGGGCTGGGGTTCGATTCCCCGGTAACGACATACCATACTGGGTGTGGAGACTCACGCCCAGCAGCAACCAGTACCACATCCCACAGTGCCGTGCGTGGTGGCTCACGCCTGTCATCCCAGCACTCGGGAGGCAGAGGCAGGAGGATTGCTGTGATGTGAGTTGGAGGCTGAGCTCAGGGCCAGGCTGAACCACAAAGCGAGACCCTGTCTCAAAAAAAAACCTCTGGTCAAGTTTCTGTCATATTTGAGGGTCTACTTTGAAACGAGCTAATGTACAGGAGATAATCAGGATTATCGGGACTATCTGGAGTACCTTACTCACGATTTGCTAGTGTGTGCTCTGCATCAGGTCATGTTGGTGAAGAGAATTCTCTACCCCAGATCTGTTGCCCGATATCATGGGACTGCAACAGCGTGGTTTCCTCCTTAACGTACTCTATCCGTCACAAGAGAGATGCTAGGAGACAAGGGACGTGGGGTTGGCAGAAAACAGATCAAGAAGGGTACAACAGGCTGTTATGACTTGTACTTCGGTGGCTCCCCAGTGCCTCATGCACTCGTGGCAAGGAAAGGGGCCTTTTCAGAGGCAGCTGGAGCCACAGGCCGTGAACGCGAAATCAGTCCACTGATGAGTTTAGCGCAGCTCCGAGAGTGGACGGTGAGAAGGCACAACCTCGGTGTGGGCGAATCAACCCATAGGCTTGTAGCCCCACTGGAATCAAAGGGAAAGGGAGCCTCGCGGCCGGCTGCTTCTCGCCTGCCTTCCCCCGGACTGTTTCGTCTCTGCCACGTTCCTCTGCCGTGCCTCCTTCCCCTGGAATCGCCTATGGACTGGAACCCCTACAAACGGTAAACTAAAATAAAGCTTTTCCTCCTTTCACTTGTGGGTGTCACGTATTGTGTCTCAATGGGGAGAAAAGTCATGAAGATAGATTTTTGGTATCAGAGAAGGAGGGTCATCGCTGTGACACTGCCAGGTTGGGAGCCGATTGAAGTGACTTGTAGAAAGAGTTCGGAAGGGCTTGTGAAGGAAGCAGCTCTGAGATGCTGGATGCACAGCTGGATGGGAGATCCTGATCAGAGGTCAGAAGAGCAGAATGCTGACAGAAACACAGCTGCTAAGGACAGAGCTCAGGAAGTTACCGTTGGGAAGGACTACGCTGGCAGTTGCGCGTGGGAGACCACGTGTGTTATGCTCTGGCAGGAAATCTGCCAGCATCTTGGCTCGTGTCAGGAGACACTCGCTAGGGGAGACCGAGATTACAGGTAGTGGCTTAATTAATCTCGCAGTAGAAATTTCAGGGCAATCTAGTGTCGAGGCAGTGCCGCGGCTACTGTTGGAGCTTCCTGCCAGCTTTCGCTTGGGAATCTAGAACAAGAGACCACAGAATGCAAACTTTGTGAGGGCGGTCAGCAAGGAATCACCACCAGTAAGGTTTTGTTTTGTTTTCGTTTCGTACCAGCTCTTGAACTCGGGACCTTGCGCTCGCAAGGCAGGCACCAGAACCACTGAGCTAGATCCCCGGCCCCACCAGTAAAGTTATGACCTGCAAAGAGGAAGCAGAGCAGAACTCGGCTGTCGAAAAGGAGCAAGGTGATAGAAAAGATGGCCTAAGAGCGTCGGAAGAGCCAGCACGAGTCCTCCCTTGATAGCCTCACGTTTGCAAATGCGAAAGACTTGGCTTTGAGAGGATAGGCCCAGAGCCCCATGTTCCAGAATGGTGGTGGTGTAGAGAATCTGTTTCTCCAGCTTGGGTTCAGAGCGCTCAGCAGTCTGGGCACTTGACCTCCACGGCCAAGAGACTAAGAATCCGGGCCAGTGCTCCGGCTGGTGGCAGACTTTGGCACCGTCCACCCGGTGCTGGTTGTAGGTGCATACGGGATGCGGCCTTGGGCTATGAGGAAGAATTCCATCCAGATCTCAGTTTGCAAGAAAACCTGCAGGCGTGGCCTCTGCCTGAGGTGGCGGTGGGTGAAGCCAAAGTGCATCACAGTGGGGAAGCCAGAAAGTGGAAGAAGGCGTGGATCACCTGAGAAAAGCAAGGAAGGAGCAAAGCTGGCTGAAGAGAGAAGCCATGAGCGCTGCAGCTGCTGATGGTGCTGCGTGGGCAGCGCCACCCGGGCCTTTGGAGTTCACGTCCCTCCGTAGGTCGGTCTGGATGGTGGAAATGGAACTATGGGACTTAACCGCTGCCCTGCTGGATTTTGGCTTTGTCTTGGTTCCACTCCTTCCTACCCCACTGGCACCTCTTGGAGCGGGACTGTTCATCTTGCGCCGTTGAACGTTGCAAAGTGTTCGGGGATTCACAGCTCAGAATTTCTCTTGGACCTCAGAGAGGACTTTGGACACGGACGTTTCAGCGGTGCCGAAACAGGACTTTGGCCACTCTCAGAGATGAACAGAAGGCATTTTGCATAAAGGGATGTGCACAAGTCCTTCGGAGGCCAGGGTTGGAATCAGATGAGTTGTACTTAGATGTCCCTTTAGGAGCCTCATGCTGTCATAGGTGGGGCTATCCAGAGGTGGCTGGACATCGGCTGTGTGAATGTGGATTAAGGGGCGCGGTGGTGATGAGTCCACTGACTGGGTTTGCACAGTCTTGGGTGTGCATCATGGGAAGGCTCACCCCGGGTACGAGTGGCACCAACTAGTACCTTAGAGCCTGAGTGGACTGAAAGGGAAAAGGAGGCTCATTGCTGGCTGCTTCCTGCCTGCCTTATCCTGAACTGCTTCTTCTCGGCGGTGCCCCTCTGCCACACCGCCCTGCCTTGGAACCAGCTGAGTACGGACTGAAACCTCTACAAGGCATAAGCCAAAAGTAGGCCCTTCCGCCTCGAACCTGTGGGTGTTGGGTACTAGGTTTCGGCATGAGAAAAGTAACTAGGACACAGGCCGTGCCACAAACAAAAAAGTGGGCTTAGCAGTACGGGGCAGGGGGGAGCTATCTCCACTACTGTCCTCGCCACTGGGACTCAGTACCCAAAACCCACACCTGCAGGGTGGACAAGTTTATTTTCACTCACGGCTCTGAAGTGACGGCTCGCGTTTTGCAAGCTGAAACCCAGAAGCGGCACGGTGGAAGGGCCAGTCATGGAGGAAAGCTGTCTGTGCCCTAGTGGCCAGGAAGCAGAAGGGGAAGGGAGGAGCTGGGGAGGGACAGACGTCCTTTCAGGCGCAGCCCCCAGGGACCTGTCTCTTCAGACCAGACCCTGCCTGCTCAGCGCAAATCCGCCATGTCGCCTCTCACAATTCAATCTACCTTCCCAAATCCCTGCCTGTGAACGCCGAGGCATTCACCTGAAGACAGGTAGAGAGAAGCCGTCGGAGAAGACACCAGTAAACTGTACCCTATCGGTGTGGTGGGGTGAACAGAGTGGTGCTTCCTAAAGGCCACCGTGGCTGCAGGGTGGACGACGGGTTGCGTGTGGGCGAGCATGCTGCCGTGTGGTGCGTGGAGGCTGAGGGCCCTGGCGACGGGGCTTGCGAGAGGACAGCGGACACCGTGGGTGTCAGCTGTAAAGGGTTTGGTGAGGGCACATGGGGTGACTAAGCACGGCTGTCAGACTGGTTCGTGGCTTAAGAGTCTGGCCTGTGTCCGAGCCACTCACTGAATTGGAAAACAGGAAATCTCGCTCTGCACGAAGTAAGCAAGCGAGGTCTTCACGCTGAAGCCCGAGTGTCTGTGAGAAAGGACAGACTACTCAAGTGAATACGTGGGCCTGGAGGCACCACAAAGCTACTGTCAGTGAGTGAACACGTGACAGTCGTGACAGCGGATGGGCCGTTCTAACGCCACCACGTGTCATCTCAAAGAGACTCTTGAAACTGTTCATTGTTAAATTTCCTACTGTCTCCTCTCGTTGTCTCAAGACGTCAGTTAGGCACTGGTTAGACAGATGCCTTCAGGTGCATTCAGGTGCGTAGATACATTCACCCAGGTGTAAAAACACTTGACTCTCCTCCCTGCCGATGGCAGTGGTGAAAGTGACTTCTTCATTGACTTCTGCTTTAGCCCAGAGAGGTAGAAAGATGTAAAGAGCATTGTTCGTATCATTACAGCAAGAGCAATCGGAAAGACGGAAAGTTAGCCCATTTTCCTAAACTGATCACAAAGCAGAAATCTCAGAGCAAAAAGTCCACTCAAAATTTGCACTGAGACAGATGCCTGTGGGGAGAAGCCGAGCCTCAGTATTTGCTTAGTTGAGGCCCACATCAGCCAATTTGACGTCAGGAGGACATAGGGGAAATGTTAGTGACTTGCTAACGCCCCAGTGTAGACAATCCTGAGAGTGTGAAAAGGCTGGGGGCTAGAGGCAAGGGGCCTCACCATATTCCTGGACCGAGCTTCCCCAAGAATCATGCCGAGATCCTACCGGGAAGATGAGCAGGTAACCAGAGAAAATTCCCTCTGTGCTGCTGTCTGGGGAAGGGGAACAACAGCCACTGCCACGCCCACATCTGCCTCTCCGACTTGAATTACAAAACAAAAATCTAACCTGCAGAAAGAAACCACCAAAACATGTCTTCTGAGTACTGCACCGACGCGGTACCGTTGCACGTAGGGTGGGGAGCAGACTTCTCCGCCGAAACTGCTTAGACCCATCTCCTAGGCAATCAAACTTTCATACGTGAGAGTGAAGAGATAGCATGACAATAATTTGAAGATACCGGGGGAGTCTCACTGCAGGTCAAGTCAGAGAACAGGGGCAATACACAAAGCTGTGTCCTGGGAGAAGGGAAGTAATGCTCGTGCCGTCGTTTAAGGTCTAGAGTGTCCCTCCAAACTCCTGCGCTCTCAAGTGGGACTTTTGGCAGCTGATTGGGCCGTGGAAGCATTACGATCACAGCACATTCATCCGCAGGTGAACCCACCGCCGAGTGCACCATTAGGAACTGGGTTCTGGTCAGAAGTGACGGTCGGTTCACTAGGAGCATGACCCGAGAGGGTGTACCTCCCTCTTCTTTGTCGCCCTTCTCTCTCGACTTCCTAACTGCTGCGACTGCGACGTGGGTAGCTTTCCTCTGCAGCAGGGCCTTCCGTCATCCTAGTTACGGGTCTGAGCTATGGGCCAGCCGTGAGTAAGTTCATTGGAACTAGGTGCCAGAATAAATCGCGTCTCCTTTAAGTTGCGAGTGTTGGGTATTGTGCCTCAGCAACGGGAAAGTGACCGAGACAGCATGTTAAGACTACTCTTATGTGGGGAGAGGCTCAGGTGTCCACTGCTTACCTAGCACCGAGGCTAAACGAAAATATCAAACCCACGGATCCTGCTGACCTCCCAACACCAAGCCGACAAGCATGGGGAAACGGTAGCGGTGGGATACAGCTGTCAGAGCCACGAGACACAGACTCGCTCTGAGGAGCAGCAGAAACGGTGAGAGACAAAAGGTAGTACTAGAGGATTATTAAGGTTCTGGTATCCATAGCAACCGCAGAAAATTTTCCTCTGGTAACCAAAGCAACAGTAATCTTCAGGTCTGGTAACCATAGCAACCGTACCTCAATTGTGGTCCCAATCCTGATTGTATTAACATAAACCTCCACAGTAAAGGCCTACAAGGAAAGCCTGGCTCGTATCCAAGCATAACAAATACCTGGAAATTTAAAGACAGATACACAACGACCCGGACGTTTTATTACCTGGGAGAGAGGGTGCCGAATTCCACATAAGCCAGTATGAAAATTCAAATGGCAATTTTAGGGAAGCACTAAGGCAGCACACAGACCCCAGATATAACCAGAGTGTGAATTCCTGTGTAACACACAGAGATTTGGGGGGAGGGCGATCTTTGGCATGCTCTTGAAGGAGTTTCACTAATCTTTCCAAGTGAAGATCGAGAGGAAAAGGGAGAGATCACCTCTTACACTTCCAGGGATGGTCAGGACTTCCAAGAGTAAGGCACTGAAAATTCTACCCCAAACTATTTTTACCTTACTCCTATAGTTTGTGTCTTCTCTATCCCCCCCTCACCCCCCAAACCCATGTCTCCAAGGCTTATTCTGTATCAGTTTGGTGCCATTGAGAGGTGGTGGGATCTTGTTAAGAGGGGAGGACTACTGGCAGGTTTCGGATGATCGAGGGTGTGTGCTTTCAGAAGATGATGGCATCCTACACTGCTCCTCACTCTTCCTCACATCCGGGCCACGACTGGAGCTCCTCTGCTCCGCCCACACTCCCCTGCACTGTTTGTGTCCTCGCCACGGGCCCAGTGCAACAGGGCCGGCTGTTCATGGACTGAAACCTTTCCAACTGTGAGCCAAAACAGACACCTTCTCTTTTTAAGTTAACTACCTCAGCTATTCGATACGGTAGCAGAAATTTGGCAAATGCACTTACTTGTAGAAGGAAATTCTTAGATAGCGTGGTGCACAGTATCACTGCGGACATGAGGTAGAAGCAGGGCAGCCGGAGGAATGGAAGCGTGCCCAGACCCAAGGCCGCAAACTCACCCGGGAAAAAATATAAATAAATGAAGCTGTCAACTCTCTGGAGGAAAATCTTCAAGCTATAGACAGAGAATATTAGTGGATACGTGACTTAACAATTAAATGAGGAGGCTGAAAACTGTAGCCTTGTGGGAATGACAGAAACTTCTGTAAAGGCCACGTCCTCGGGAGACAGGCCTCCTCACCGTGCATCCTGAAGCCTGCGCAGCTGGAGGCCTAATGGGTTCTTTCTTAAGGAAACTAATCCCGTGATGATGAACCCACTCTCATCATTGCAGCACTCTCCCTTCACAAAGTCACAGACAGCCTCGTGACCCAACCACCTCGCTACAGGTCCCACCTCCCAGCGTGGTAGCACTTGGGGATTTAGTTCCCACACACTGATTTTGCAGAACACACCCAAAGTGCAGCCACAATTCTGTATCGTGTCCTAAAAAGGCTGTCAGAATAGAATTTAAACATCATCGTCACCAAAGAAGTGATATATATGTAATATATGTATGTCTCTGTGTGTGTGTGTGTGTGTGTATATATATATATATAATGTATATATATATATATATGTATATCTCTCTCTCTCTATATATATATATATATATATTTATTTATTTATTAGATCAGTTTAGTCATTCCACAGTGTATATGTATTTCAGGACATGGTGTGCACTATATATATTACACTATATACACATTTATGCTTTTATTTATCGATTTATAATTAATAATGTTTAAAAAAGAAGTGAAATGGAAACAACCTGAGTGTCTGACAACAGAGAGATGCACAAAGAAAATGTGGTACTTGCACACAGTGGAATGCTATTTCAACACAAAAAGAATGAAATTCTGTTATTTGCAACAACCATAATGGAACTGTAGATCACCATGCTACATGAAATAAGTCAGGCACAGGAAGACAAGCATCGCACGATCACACGCCTACGTGGAGTCTGAAAAGTGGATTCTGAAGTCGAGAGTAGAATGCTGATTACCAGAGGCCGGAGAGAGAATAGGGGAGGGGGGTCTGAGGAAATCCTGAGGATAGGGACTAAGTCATAGCTAGATAACAGCGAGAAGCTCTCATGTACAATTGCACAGCATGGCAGGCAGGTAGAAATAACATGCCAAGCATTTCGAAAAGCTGGAAGAAAGGATTTGCAAAGTTCCCATATGTTTAAGGAGATAAACATTTGAAACTAGTTTGAACATTAACAATGTATCAGAATTCCCCGGCATCCCACTAATATGTAGAACATTTGTGTTTACATGTCAATGATAAATTTTTAAAAAATTTTTAAAAAGAAGAAGTGGCAGGAGAGGGTGTATTTGAGGGCCTCCTGCACACCCCCAAGCACAGCGGGATATGAACACTCTTAGAGGTTATGGTAATGTGTATTATCTTGACTGCAGTGATAATCTGCACATATTCACATGTCCAAACTCATGGAGCGGTCTATTCCAAACACCGGCAGGTTTTCTGATATATCGATTATATCTCAATAAAGCTGTTAGAAAAGATAACACAGTTAAGTGGATCCTTCTCAGGCAGGCAAGTCTGACAGGCTTCAAAAATTTGAAACTACAATTTACCAAGTGAGATAGACAGGCCAAATTTTAAAATGATATGATCATCTCAAATAGATGGAGAAAAGTACTTGAAAAAATTCTACATTCATTCACTCATTAATTCATTATATAAAAGGTACTAACAAAGAAATCTTTGTGAAACTTCAAGCTGACATCGCTCTGCTGGTAAGAGACTCGAGGCTATCGCTGTAAGACCAGGAACAGGGCAAGTCTGTGTGTTGGTCACACCACTTCTGTTCTACATCACAGTAGAAGTTCTAGACAGTTTTGTTGTCTTACTAGTTTCTTGTCTCTGGGACAAAACACTTGACACCTACAATGTAGGTAACAGAGGAAATGTTTATTTCAGCTCACAGTTTGTAGAGGTTTCAGTCCATATCTGGTGGCACCAGGACAGGATGGCGTGGCAGAGGAGGAACAGTTCATGGTGTGTCTACCAGACAGGAAGGAGCCAGGCTTGCTTTTTCTTTCCTTTTTTATTTCATTTGGGTTACACAAGCCTATAGGTTGGTGCCCCCCACGCCAAGGATGGGTCTTCCCTCTTCAGTAAATCCATTATCCACTCTGGTAAGCCAATCAGTGAGCTGATCCTGTATGACACACCCATGATCTGGGCACCTGCCCAAAGCCCCACCTAGGAGGACATGAAGCTTTGAGAGAGAGAAGAAGCCATAATACTAATAAAGAAAGAAAAAGAAATACAGAGATACAATTGGTAAAAAACACATAGAACATCTCAGTTGCTCATGATATGACTGTTTATGTATAAAATGAAGGCTTTTCAGACAGCTTCTAGAAGTTGAAGATTAGTTGGGCTAAGTAAGAGGATGCACTGTCAATATACAATATTCAATCATATTCTTATAGAGTAGCAAAAGGTTTTAAATTTTAAATAAAAACAGTACATACAGTTGTACAAAATGCAGCACTTAGTATCAATTTACAGGCTGATTTTACTTTTTTTTCACCTCATGGTACCAGCTATTAAACTTGGGAAT
>PVIR01021881.1:0-28894 GCA_004026965.1 Petromus typicus
TCTTAATACTGTCCTCTTTTGAAAATCTGTAATAAGCCTTTGAGTTGTAAGAAGTCCAGCGTTTTCACGGAAATGAAAGGCCATTTAAGAACTGCATTTATTTTTTGCATTGCTTTCTCTGCATTCTCTACATTGGGATGGTTTTATTTTAGCCACTTTCATTCTGGTCCATGTGAGAAAATGACTCTGGTCATTGAACAGACACAGACATATGGACAAGTTGGCTTTGCACTGATGATTGGATATATTAGTGTGAAATAAACCTCATTCATTTCTATGACATCAGTGTCCCCAAGAAGTCAGAGTATTAAAGGTGGAGTTTATTTATTTTTAAAAATTGTGGTGTCATCTGCATAACATGAAATCCTCCATGTTAACGTGGTCTTCCTGTTGGTCTCTCAAAATAATTCACTGCTGTTGGGGTCTTGTGTAAAGCAAGGTGACTCAGCAGCTTTGTGATAAGAGAGCCTAGCTGAGTGATGCAGGCGTGGTGACAGCATGAGGCCCCTCGAGAAGGTTACTCGACATGAAAACCGCAGCACTAACACTTGGTCTGACTGGCTACGTGGACACTGAGTGACTTCCTGGGGAGTTGGATTGTTGGGCCGGAAGATGAGTTGTGTCCTCAGCTGGGCGAAGCGGACAGCCTGTGATTTTACCATGTTATACAGAATGGCACGCACTTTAAGACTTAGGAATTGTTTATTTCTGGAATTTTCCATTGGATATTTTTGGACCATGATTGACTGAGAATAGCAAATTACAGAAAGCAAAATAACAAGGGGGTGGTACTGCTTATACAGTCCCATGATATTCAATATATTCTTATTATTGAGTAATCATTATCACCAGCTATTTCTAGAATGTTGTCAACTTCTCAAACTGAAATGCTGCACCCATTAATAACAAGTCTCAATGCCCCCTTCTCCTAGCTTTTGCTAATGACCTCCTACTTTTTGTCTCGGAATTTAACTCTTCTTTTTTTTTTTTAAGTTTTTTTTGAGACAGGGTCTCACTTTTGTGGTTCAGGCTGGCCCTGAGCTCAGCCTAAAACTCACATCACAGCAATCCTCCTGCCTCTGCCTCCCAAGTGCTGGGATTACAGGCCTGAGCCACCACGCCTGGCTCTGTGGTATGTGGTACTGGTTGCTGCTGGGCGTGAGTCTCCACGCCCAGTATTGTATGTAGTTACTGGGGATCGAACCCAGGTCCACGTGCTTGCAGGACAGGCGCCGGAAACACTGAGCTAACTCCCCGGCCCGGAATTTAGCTCTTCTTAGAGTATCTCATCTAATTGGATAACAATGTGTTTTTGACTAATTTCATGTCAATAAATTGACTTACTAATGTCTTTAGAGATCATCCATGTTGTAACATATCAGAAGTTTCTTCGTTTTAAGGCCGAGTAATATTCTGTTGCATGTAATATTCTGTTGCATACTTTGTATGTTAATAGACACTTGTGTTATATCCTTGTTTTGTCTGTTGTGAAGAGTTGATGTGAACATTGGAGTAAAAATAGGAAGATTTTTATATTGCTTAAAAATGACACTAATATGTCTTTGATGGAAAACCTCTATAAGGGATACTTGAGAAGTTTGGTGAATATTTAATGAATTTATTACTATAAAAGCCATTCACCACCTTTTCTTCCCAAATACCCCCACTTGCTTCTAACACACTTGTCCCACTGTTTTTGTTACTTTCTAAAGTAGTTCTGAAAGTCCTTTTAAAAGGTGTGATCATAAGTATGGCGAATTCTGTAGTGTGATCCAACAGAAAAGGAGGCTTGTAAAAATATGATGTGTTCCTATCCAGCTTATTCATTTGTTCTGGCGCCGTGTAACTTCTGGCTCTTCTCAGAGTCAAAATGACTATGAAAGGTAAACAATTCGGGACATTGAGGCAGCCAAGACAAAGCAACTAACAACAGGAACACTTCCAGCACTGCTTCAGAAAGTGGCGGAAGTGATGGGACGTGTGTGTCCAAAGCTAGGGAGAGTATTTTAGGGACAATGAATAACAGTATGTCTTCTCCTACAATAATTGTTTTCCACTTCAACACACAACAACTTTCAATCATACCTCTTGTTAACCAAAAGAGTTAAAGCAAATGTGAGTGGCTTAGCTATGTTTGTGAAGGGTAATTGTCCTAGTTTTCCCAATCTGATCCTATCATTTGCCTCCTCTGGGAATAATGAATGCTTATAGAAAGAAAATAGAAGGTAAACATGAGATAGTTTTAGCATATTACTTAGGTCCTGTAGGGTTTTGTGTTGAATCTGAGATTTTACTATCGCTGGTTATTACATACATGATTGGGATTATTAAAAGCTGAAAATATTATTATGTTAGTGTTGTCTACTGGATAAGCAAATAAACTTAAGACATAGTAAAAAAAAAGAACATAAATTACACATTGGATTCTAGAGCATTCCAGGCTATGTTTTGATTAGATTTTTCAGTCTTTCCCAACAAGGAGGGTATAGTGTTTTCATCTATGAAATCAGGAGTGTATAAGCAGTATCCTGAATTCATAGGTGGTTAGTCCTTTCCAAATCTGTATTGAATGTTGCCTTCAGCACACAACTGTGTTGTTTAGATTAGTTTTTAATCTAATCGTTCCACATGAGGCAGTTTTGTGCGCCAACAGTTGAATTGGAGAAATAGAAGAACAAGTGAACGCTTTGGTCTTTGTGCGAACCTTGGCTTGCACTGTCTGCCCTCCCTCACCGCATGGTTATCAGTCTTATCAAGTTCCCTTTCACACTGAGACATGCATCAGCTTACACTTTAACATTTATTCTTCTTGTCTGTGTCCCAGAAACGTATGAGTCCAGGAACCAGGAAAGCAAGTGACTTGTTGCCAGCTAGAGCCCTATTTCTGTGTGGGTTCTGGTGCATATCTGAATGAGCTCTGTATTTAAAAATAAGAAGCTATTACCTGAAACCAAAGAGATGAAAGACAGTGAAAATGCTGGACTCGTGTGCTGTCTAGAGAAGCAACATCACCAAGTGCTGTAGACGGCAGACTGGAGCAGCTGAGGTTTTCGTTCTAGTTTTAGTTTCTCTCGTTTTGCTTTTCCTCTGCTACCAATTTCCCTCTAAAATGGTAAGTACTTTGTACGCGTTCTGTAGAGTAGAGGTGCACATTATTCCTGCTCTAATCATAACGACACGAAGTAAACTTACCCTGTATCTCATTGTTTATCTGATGTACAGCATGAGTTTCAGCCCTGTGTGTTCTGGTAACTTCCTGTTTTGTGATGCTAGAGAACAAAATATCACCAGAGCTTTCAGGAGGTAGCATTCTTCCAACCTGTGATCATTAAGTGACCCTTCCTCTTTTTTCTACATTCACTGTCCCAGTTTATAGCCCCTTGACCTTGTACCTACTTGGACGTTTGCAAGAAGTATTTAGCTGCACCCCACCTTTTGTTACCTTTTGGATAAACACTAATCTTTTTTGGCATGCAGCCCTCTCTCGCCTGTCCCTCCAACTTTTTATTTTATTTTATTTTATTTTTTTAGGTTTTTTGAGACAGGGTCTCACTTTGTGGTTCAGGCTGGCCCTGAGCTCAGCCTCCAACTCACATCACAGCAATCCTCCTGCCTCTGCCTCCCGAGTGCTGGGATGACAGGCATGAGCCACCACGCCCGGCACGGTGGTATGTGGTGCTGATTGCTGCTGGGCGTGAATCTCCACACCCAGTATTGTATGTGGTTACCGGGGGATCGAACCCGGGTCCTTGCACTTGCAAGACAGGCGCCAGAACCACTGAGCTAAATCCCCAGCCCCTCCATCTTTTTAAACCACTACTTGTTTCCTCACGTCAGTTTTCTAACTAGTTTGATGCTTACATTTTCTACTTTGGATTCTGAATCTTTTTGAGAGCGAGAGTGAATTCCTTGAGAGGGCCTTGTGTCAAACTCACTTCACTTCTGCGTTTATCTCATGTGACTGTGGTCAACACATGGCTCGAGAAAATTCGGTAACGTCCTGGCAGTGGCTGGAATTGTAGAGACTAATTTAGATACAAAATATCTTATTAAATCAAACAACAGTAGTTTGGAGTTTGGTGGTTATCCCTGTGTGTGGGTGTCACTAAGTTTTAACAGAGATGGGATTAGGAAATGTAGATAATTCTGCTCTAGGCGAGTTGTCAGGGAGGATCACAGGTTAAACTACATGCCTAATAGGATACCACGGCTACGGAAGCCTCGGTTTCTGAATGCTGGTTGTTCTTTGGGCATCATCTTCAGGAATTAAGAAAAAAATCATTTATCTAGCTCAAATCATGAAGGTTCTAATCTGGTGAGAGTGTTATACTCCATCATTTTGTTTGAATGTTTATTTGTCTGCTGTACTAAGAGCTAAACCTAGGGCACTGGGCATATTAGACAAGTACTGGACTGCAGAGATATGTACCTAGTTCTTGATATTTGTGGGTTTTTTTTTTTTTTTTGAGACAGGGTCTTGCTACTTTGTAGTTCTTCAGGCTGGTCCTGTACTCAGCCCCAAACTCAGCAATCCTGCCTCTGTCTCCCGAGGGCTGGGAGGCAGGTGTGAGCCACCACACCTGGCACTGTGGTATTTGGTGCTGATTGTTGGTGGGTGTGACTCACCATGCCCAACATGGTTGTATGTGATTACCAGGGATTGAACCCGGGCCCATTGCGCTACAAGGCAGGTGCAGGAACTGAGCTAAATCTCTGGCCCTTGTGTTATCATTTTGAGACATGTTTTTACTAAATTGTCCAAGCTGACCTTGAGCTTTCAATTCTACTGCCTCCGCCTACTGAGTAGTTGGGACTAGAGGTGTATACCACTGTGCCGGGCTGGTGTTTTTAGTTTTGATACAAGAATTTTGGATGATATTTTATTAACCCGAATTTTTGGAAGAAATTCATGATTTCTATTGTAATCATACTCAAACTTTTGAACAAATCATAGATTTTTCTTCCTAGGAAATAAAAATTCAGTTTCCCTTAATTTCTATAGTGATATTCAAAGCGTAATCTTTTTCTGATGATGGATCTGTACTCTTTAATTGCAGTAGAGTAGCCCTGCAGAGGCGCAAGCCTAGATTTATATAACTACCTCCACACTATAAGAATTTATGATAAAAGTCTCAGGGTCACTTCATGTTCACAGGAAATGCAAACTGGGAAACTAGAAAAGTATATTTAAAGGTCAAAAAAAGAAAACAAGATACGATGTCTTATATAGGGCCAAGAAGTATTTGATGAAAGACAGTTCAAAAGATATACAGAATTCGTATGTCACTCCTGTTGATAGTAATGTCATATTTTTCTCCCACTTTAATATCATCACACTGATTTTTATTGTTGCTGTTCAACTGGTAACCACATTCATTTATTTCCTGCCCTTAGTATTTGGGTGAGTACATAGCACACACTGATTTTAATTAAATTTGTTCTTGCCCGCTCAAGGTCTTCATTACCAATTTGAATGATCTTCAAATGCAACAGTTGAATATTTCTTTAAAGGAAATGACAGTGTGTAGAGGTGTTCCCCTTATGTTGAATGGCTCAGTTTTCTGTGTTTCCAGTCCACGAGTTCCCTGCCTTGTAGTTACTGTCCATTGTTTTTAGTGAATGTCTTTGATTGTTTGGAAGGAGAATTGGCAAGTTTGCTGAGTGAGCACTTACCTGTGCTTGCTAAGGTCCTAATCTTATTCACAGCTGTGGTCAGTGCAGATGAAAGGAGGCCCGAGAGTAAAAATACATCTTTCAGAAGTTGGGTGGCCCTTGAATTTGTGACCACCGTTGTATTTATAGTCCTGGAGGGGTCCCTCCCTGTTGCACGGCTAGATTCACAACTGTTAGGCATCGGAGAGTTTATTGGAGTGATTTTCTACAGGAAATAAAGACATTTAACATCTGTGTCCTCAAAGTGATAATTCTACGATAAAGGAGATTTAGAAGCGTGAGAAATTAAATTCTCTTTTTTTTTAAGACAAAAAAAATGTCACTTTTACTTCAGGATTTTTTCAAATTTGAGCTTCAACAAAAATGTGAGGTTTAGCAATTATGTATTTTTGGATTTAGATTTTAGAGGGACAGTTAGAAATTTAACTGAGGGGGCCGGGGATATAGGTCAGTGGTTCCGGCGCCTGTCTTGCAAGTGCAAGGACCTGGGTTCAATCCCCGGTAACCACATAACAATACTGGGCATGGAGACTCACCCCAGCAGCAACCAGTACCACATACCACAGTGCCGGGCATGGTGGCTCACGTCTATAATCCCAGCACTTGGGAGGCAGGGGTAGGAGGATTGCTGTGATGTGAGTTGGAGGCTGAGCTCAGGGCCAGCCTGAACCACAAAGCGAGAGACCCTGTCTCAAAAAAACCTTAAGGAAAAAAAAAAAAAGAAAAAGAAATTGAGTGCCTACCACGTAATTTTTCAAGACAGACAAACTGATATGAATATCTATCAATATATCTACAGTTAGATACATAAAATCTGGACTAAAATTCTATAACTATCTATGTATCTATCTAGTAATGCCCTCAATTAAATTTCTTTTTTCTTTCTTTTTTTTTTTTTGAGACAGGGTCTCACTTTGTGGTTCAGGCTGGCCCTGAGCTCAGCCTCCAACTCCATCACAGCAATCCTCCTGCCTCTGCCTCCCAAGTGCTGGGATCACAGGTGTGAGCCACCACGCCCGGCACTATGCTATGTGGTGCTGGTTGCTGCTGGCCATGAGTCTCCACACCCAGTACTGTATGTGGTTACCCGGGATCGAACCCGGGTCCTTGTGCTTGCATGACAGGCGCCGGAACCACTGAGCTGTATCCCCGGCCCGGTAGGCACTCAATTTTAAAACATTTTCAACTCCAAAACTTAATATAGTTAAAGTTCAATCTTAATGTTCTACTTGAACTTCCTAGTGAATTCTTTCTCTTCAAAGACTCTTCCTGGAATATCTCTTTCCTTGGCAGGTAATTTGGCATATCTACAGTGACGTTATTTAGCCAGGCTTCCGAAAAAGAATACTTTAAAAATGGAACAATGTCGGGTGGCTTTTGAGAGTCTGGTCTTAGGCCTTTGTGTGAAATAAAACAGACATAATATGCCATATTGATGGCATTTTCTTAAACTTTATTGATACCTTACTTGTTTTCCTTTATTAGTTATATTTGTACCTTTATTTTATAGGGAAATATTATTTTTCT
Organism: Petromus typicus; assembly: GCA_004026965.1. Taxonomy (NCBI): domain Eukaryota; kingdom Metazoa; phylum Chordata; class Mammalia; order Rodentia; family Petromuridae; genus Petromus; species Petromus typicus. The sequence goes on from PVIR01021881.1 coordinate 7,201, forward strand.
CTCCAATTTTCATTGAGTAAAATTTCCACATAAATGTTTTACTTATAAGTTGAGGTTTTGTGCTACTTAAAACTAATGGGGCCATGGGCTGGAGATTTAGCTGGGTAGTTCTGGCGCCTGCCTTACAAGTGCAAGGACCCGGGTTTGATACCTGGTAACCACATACAACAATGCTTGGCATGGAGATTCATGCTCACCAGCAATCAGAACCACACACAACAGTGCCAGGTGTGGAAACTGAACAAAGTACTATATATGTGAGGAACACTCATTACATATTTGATTGACCTATTGGTTTCAACAGAAGTGTATTGAGTACAAATAGCAATTTTCAGTATTTCTTTTCTGATCTGGGTTTTCATAAGGACTTAGCTCTTTGACCTGTCCACCTTCGTATATCCAAATTATTTCCTCAACCAATGTGAGTCTTTTATTTTTTTTTTGAGACAGGGTCTCGCTTTGTAGTTCAGGCTGGCCCTGTGCTCAGCCTCAATCTCACATCACAGCAATCCTCCTGCCTCTGCCTCCCAAGTGCTAGGATGACAGGCGTGAGCCACCTCGCCTGAGAGTCTCCACACCCAGTGTTGTATGTGGTTGCCAGGGAATCGAACCTGGGCCCTTGCGCTTGCAAGGCAGGTGCTGGAACCACTGAACTAACTCCCCGACCCGCCAATGTGATTCTTATTTCTCAAATGGCACTTCTTTCCAGGCACCATTACCATTCTTCGTGTGTAGCTTAGAATGACCTGTCTGAGTACAAAGTTGTGCATGAATCCTTTGTTTAGGGTGTGAATCTCTCTATTGATCCTCAACAAAGAATCCATAATGGTTCCCTACTCCTTACTGATTCAAATACAGAGTTAGGTGCTGGTTTTATCTGGTTTTCCACTTACACACTATTTGATGCAGAGATAGAAGGAGTCCCAGACCTTTTTGGAAAGCTTTGAATTCATTGTGAAGGAGAGAGAAGTATCAGAGGAAACAGAAATGGAGAAAGAGAAAATATGATACACGTTGCTTCAATATCTACTTGTTAATCTTCCCCTCAAGAAGTTTCCCTCCATCTTTGATTCGTGTTTTGTTGATTGTTAGGTGAAGCTTTATCCCTATGGATTTTCAAGCTCCCTGCTGGTTTCTTCTGGTACAACTTCTTTCTGCTACTCGATCGTCCCATTTCCTGTGATCCTCCTGTGTTCCTTGTCATCTTTGTCCTCTACCAATCCTTGACATGGCCCAGTTTTTCTCCCATACCCACTAAAGTTCCCCGCCTCCTTCAGGATTTATGTCTCCATCTTTGTTTTACAGACCCACCTCATCCCTGCATCTCAGTTACCCGAACTCACTGTTCTTAGCACCTCACACTTTAGTATTTCTTTTCAGTATTGTTTGGACTTTTCTTTTTTCTGATCAAATCACAGACATCCCATCTTCTTTTTCCAGGCTTATTGAGATATAACCGACAAAACTGTAAATATTCATGGTGAATATTTATTGTGAAATGATTCCCACAGTGAAATGAGCACATTGATCACCAGGTGCAGGATAGTTGTGTGTGAGGATGCTTATGACCTGTCATCTTAGAAAATTTCAAGTAAACAATAAGTTGTACTGTTAATTATGGTTACCATGCTTACATCAGGTCTCTGGATCTTAGTCATTGTACAGTTGGTTATTTGTACCCTTTGACCAGGATCTCCCCACTTCCTCTGCCTCCCATCCTTTGGCTGCCACCATTTTACTTTCTGCCTCAGAGAGTTTGACCTTTTACATCTCCACATATCAGTGAGATCACGCGATCTTTGTTCTTCTGAGTTTGGCTTCTTTCACTTAGTGGCTTTATGTTGTTGCAAATGGCAGGCTTTATATTGTTGCAAATGGCAGGATTTCCTTATCTTTTTATGGTTGTATAATATTTTGGTGTTTTTGTGTAAATACAAACACATGCATATCACATTTTCTTTACTCTGTCAGGTTTCAATGGATATTTAGGTTATTCTCATGTCTTGGCCATTACGGAGTAGGGCTGCAATGAACACTGGAGTGCAGATAACTCTTTGATATACTGTTACTTCACTAGGCTAATAGCTGGATCATATGATAGTTATGTTTATTTGTTTTGTTTGTTACTAGGGCCTCTAGAATGCTGAGCTATGTCCCTAAGCCTGGTAGTTCTGTTTTTATTGTTATTTCATTTTTTTTTTTTTTGTGCTGCTGGAGAGTGTACTCAGGACCTTACTTCAGTTAGGTAATGCTCTCTGAGCTACACCCCAAGCCAGTTGGTGTTAATTTTAATTTCTTGAGTACACTTTGTACTGCTTCTAATAGTGGCTGCATAATTTACATTCTCATTAATAGTATACACAGATTCCTTTTCTATATAGCTTCTTTTGTCTTTTTTGATAATAGTTATCCTAAAAGGTATGAAGTAAGATTTTCTTGGTTATTTATTCACAGTAGTGAGAATTGAATCCTGAGCTCTATCCTCAACCCTTTTTTATTTTATTTTTTTAGTTTTGAGACAGTCTTGCTAAATTGCTGGGCAGCACTCAGATTTGTGACTCTCTTGCCTCCACTTCCAAGGGTGCTAGGGTTACAAGTGTAATATAGTTTTGATTTTTGCTTCTCCCATGAGTACTGAGGTTGACCTTTTCATGGTCCTGTGGGCCATTTGTATGCCTTCTTTTGAGAAATATCCATACAGGCCATTTGCACTTTTTAAAATCTAGTTTCGTATATTTGTGCTAACTAGTCACATGATTTGCTTATGTAGTCTGGATATAAATTCCTTATGAGATTTATCCATGGATTATATTTTCTCCCATGCTGAAGATTACCATTACATCTTATTTCAACAGAAGGACAATTTCCTTGGCTGTGCAGAAGTTTTTACTCTGACACAGTTCTACTTAGCTTCCCTTTCCTTGCTTATACTTTTGCTGTCATATCCAGGAAGTCCTTACCAACGTCAAAGAGAGATTTTACTCTTCTAGGAGTTTTATGATTTTTAGACCTTACATTTAAGTGTTGGATCTATTTTTTAGTTAATTTTTGTGAATCATAAAGGTCCACTTTTATTCTTCTGTGTGTAGATACTCAGTTTTTATATTGCCATGAATTCCAGGGAATATCCTTTGTCAGTTGTATACTTCTGTCACTTTGTTAAAGATATCCTTTCTCAGTTGCATATTTTTGTCACTTTGTTAAAGATCGGTTGATTGTATGTAGAATGATTCCTGGCCTCTGTTCTAGTTTGTTGATCCATATAATAGACATTTTGTTTTGATCATCTTCTTTGCCTCATTTGAGGAAAGAGTCCCTGTGCTGTAACAGACAGTTGGGGACAAGTTAAATGATGATTGTGAGCTATGTGACCTAATGAAAGTTTGCCTAGCATTTTTGTGCTTTTTCCTTCGTATACTCAATATGAGTAACATCTCTTACCCCTAATGTTACTACTTAGCATCAAAGATTATTTGCTTATACAGTCTTCTGAAGTGCTAGGCACATAGCAGGCATTTAATGTTATTTCCGTTTCCTCCTAAGTGCATGATTGGGTTCAGGATAGATGTTTATTGAGAAGCTTTTGAAAAGTCTTGAACCATTTAAGTAGTCAAGCTTCAGTTGAGTGGCTCAACTTTTAGAAAAGCAAAGTAGGCAGGAGATAGTTAAATATTTTTTTTGGGTAGGTATTCCTGGTCTATAAGGACCACAGCTCTAGATCTAGCCAAAGGAGCTCTCTTGTCATGAATTGTACGTGGATACCAAGGGTTCTTAGAGAGAGGTTGACAGTGGGAATTGAACCCTCAGCGGTGTTAGTGGTTCTGTTTAATTCGATTGGATGGATGCAGGAAGACATACTAGTGGTCTGGAATTCATTCCACTGCAAAGATTCCTAAGTATCAGTTATACAAAATTATTACGTAAAAATATCCATTTTTCCTAGCACATGCAAAGCCTTAGATTTGATCCTTCGCATTTCTTCTAGAATAGCTCCATCTTAGAAAAAGCCCAAAAGCCCATCAACTGGTAAGTGGATCAATAAGGTGTGGGTTTTGTAATAAATTGGAGTACACACGGCCATAAAGAAAAATAAACTTGAGATATTTATAGCTACATGGATGCACCTTGAGACCATACTCATATGTGTAAATAAATAGGACACACGCGTGTAAATACCATATCATTTCCTACTGTGAGAAACTGAAGGTGTAAATGATGCCTAAAATATATAATAGGTATTGTGAAATAGGAAGAAAATCTTCAGAGGGGGAGAGGGATTGGGGAAGTAGGGCAGGGGAAAGCAAAGAAAGGAAAGAAAAAAATTGAAGGTAAAAGGAAAAAATGGAAATAAAACTTATGTATATAGGAGGGACTGAAGGGGGGAGGGTAGATGAACGGGAAAAAAAAACAAAGATCAATCATGTATAAGTATAAGTACAAGCTTTCAATAGGAAATGTGATCATATATACCTAAAATGGACCATTTTAGTTTAGGTTCAAGCTAATTTCTGTAAATGTGTGTGTTTTAAAACTTCCAGTTGACCTGGGTGTGTCTTCCACAGGGTATTTGTATACTTACCGACTACATGAAGACAAGTAATTGGAACATGAAAAAAATACTTTTTTGTGGCATTTCATTATATATCAGACTTCTAGGGTACAAAAGTGTAGTAAACTATTTCTTTCAGGTGAAATTATTTTAGAAAAAATATAAAAATATTTTAGAAAGCTGACAATATGAAGGAGGTTAAAAAATATAAACATACATTATTAGTTTTCCTTCTTAAAATATTGGTACAGAACTGATCAGTCTTAAATGAAAATTTATAGTTCCAAAAATTGTTTTTTTCTGGAACTAGGGAGCAAGTCCAGGCCCTTGCATGTGCTAGAAAAAATTGATATTCTTATTAACATCATATAAATCTGGTATGTACACTGCTGTTTGAGTCTATAAATGTTAAAAAACATTTTATTATTAAGAGCAACACTTTCCTTCATGGAAAAATTAGCTCTAGCCAACTCTAATGTGAAACTAGTGTTCATTGAAGTTTCTTTGCATAAGGGTCATTCTTATCTTTACTTGAAGATGAAATGGATTCAGAAACTAATATATTAACATCTATTCTTAGTTTTTCCCCATGCAGTTTTCTTTTCAAAATTCTGTATTTGTATACTATAAGCTCTAAAAAGAAGTTTTAAAGGAAAATATATAATCCTGGATTGTTACATAATATATTGCCATTCTTTCTCAATTAGAGCTTTCATTTCACTTCACATATTTCTCAAGTCTTCTAATAGCTTTTCTAAGTGCCATGAAAATTTTAAAATCTGTGACATTAATTATGTGTGCATAAATCCTTTCTGCTGTGTAGCTGCTCAAAGTACAGTAATAAGTCCAGTGAGGGGGGGACTCTGGAGTGCTCTGAAATAGTGGCTTATCTATTTTATTTCCTTCCTCTTTCCCTCTCTCTTTTTCTTCTAGCCAGTGAACATTTTTTTCCAATGAAATCCTTTGTGAATTCAGTGAGTACACACTAAAACAAGCAATTCTGGCCTAGCCTTGGAAGGGATTGCTTCACCAGAGCATCAGCCATGTGGCAGTAATGTCTCCTTGACTTCTCTTTTAGTTCTTCATCACATGCATCAGAACTTAGACCTTGAAAGTAGTAGTTTCTACATCACTTGAGTTAACCGTTGTTACATGGGAAGACGGGCAAAGCGTGAAGCTGCTACCAATATTCAACTTTGAATAGGTTTTACTTTCTAAAGAAATGGTCTTTCCACTATTTTTCAAGGGTGATTATTTCCACAGCCCCATTTCTCAGATTTGAATGTTTATTTTTTTAAGTAGGTTTGAGTTTACTGACATTTTAGGAACACATTATGATCACATTCCTTATGGAGAATTTGTACCTGTACATGATATATCTTGATTCTTTATTTTTTCCCATTCTCCTTTATTATTCCTCTGGCGCTGTGGGTTCACCATAGCAGAAAGGAGTTTCAGGATACGTGGTGTGAGGCTTAGGCAGACCTTCGTAGCCGGAATTAGAAAGGAGGAGAAAACAGAAAAGGGCTTGTCCTTGAGGTGCTGAAAGAGGCTCCTTCTCTACACTCTGGTTTTGCAGTATGGCTCTGGAAGAAGTCTTCATTGTTTGAGGGGGCTGTTCCCTGTCTATGAGACTGCTGGTTTCCCCGGGCCTTTTTCAGTTTTGTGGAGGTTCTCCTGGGATCCACGGTGTCCATAGTTTTAGGAAAATCACTGGATACTCATTGGCGCTCAATGTCCCTGTCAGTCTCTTGTCTTGGTGTCTTCTGTCTTAGACAGGTTCTCAACTGATTTAAGTGCCTACATGCAGAACTGAGCAAGCATAGTGACCCAAAGTTTTAAGGTGAAAAAAATGTCCCATGTACAAAATGGTGGTCAGGCTTTCCTCTGTGTTCATTTACCTCGTGGGCACTCACCTGTGAGCCCAAGTGAAGAATTATTAGTATAATTCTTTTAAACAAAAGTAACTTTCCAGTCCCTGTCCACATCAGAAGAAAACACGAATCTTGATTTTCATGAGTAACAGGTCAAGGGCCTGGGCTCTGAGCTCTGTGGTTGTGGTCTCTGGCCGTGTCAGGATGACCCGCTTGTCCTGGGTCTGTGCTCAACCAGACCCAGGCTGAGCACTGAGATCCCAGGCCTGGAATGTGGTGTTAGAACCCAGGGTGAGTCCAGTCAGTCTTTTCCAAAATGAAAACAAAGCTGTAGTTTTAAATAGCAGAGAAACTCTGCTTGTAGAAAGAATGAGGCAGATATAATATGGAGTGCAAAGGAGAGGGACTCTAGTCATCTCAGGGCTGTTGTGAATCTAATGTTGCTGGTTCTACTACTTTCTGAGGCTGGCTGGTCATGGCCCGGGCCCTGTTCTGTGAATAACTCATCTCCATATCTAGGTATTGTCCATTATTGCAATTGTTATCTTTCAGCAAAAGATGTAGACTCTTTGGGTTTATGTAAGGTGGTTAACCTATGCACTTTTTTTGACTTATCTTATACTTCAGTAGAGCTGTTTTGAAAAGATAATGTTCCTTAAAAGACCATCCCACTGTAGAGGTATTCAAACATGAGAGAAGTGTTTCAAGGTAGAGATCTCTTTTCCAAACATCTCTGTTAAAAACTAGGGCTCAGGGGCCAGGGATTTAGCTCAGTGGTTCCGGTGCCTGTCTTGCAAGAGCAAGGACCCAGGTTTGATTCCCCAGTAACCACATACAATACTGGGCGTGGAGACTCATGCCCAGCAGCAATCCGCACCACATACCACCATGCCGGGCGTGGTGGCTCACGCCTGTCATCCCAGCACTCGGGAGACAGAGGCAGGAGGATTGCTGTGATGTGAGTTGGAGGCTGAGCTCAGGGCCAGCCTGAACTACAAAGCGAGACCCTGTCTCAAAACGAAACAAAAACCCCCTCAAGAGCTCAGAGCTGTCCAGATGATTGACCCCTCCCTCCAGTCCTCCTGTCATGGTGGCCCTAAAATTAAAACCAGCATATTTCCTGTTCCCTCCACAGAATTGTCTTATCTCTTGTCTCCAGAGGCCCAGGAAACACTTCCATCGAGATGTTCTCACCAAACATGACAGTTCTACTTCTCTCCCCTGTCAGGTTGGATCCGCTTAAACTTTATTTCTGTTAGACCAGTTATCCCATCTTCTACGCTAGTGAGAGATCTAAGGAGAATTTGGAATTCTTTACTAGCTTGAATCCCAGTTGGACCATAAATGTTGGCATTTATTTCCAGTTACTATTTTAAATTGTGGTATTGTACATATAGAACATAATATGTACTACTTTAACCATTTAGTTCATGGATTTTTTTTTTTTTTTCAGTTCCAGGGATCAAACTCAGGACCTTGCATTTGTCAGGCAGACACCAAAACCACTGAGCTAAATCCCCAGTCCCTACTTCAACCGTTTTGAAGAGCACATTTCATTATTGCTGATTCCCATGGCAAGAAAATCATCAGTGAGTGTCCTTCATGTCCCTGAGAAGCTCACAGACAGCTTTCTTGTTTGAATATTTCTAGCCTAGCATCATCCCCAAATTAGAAGTACTTGATGTATTTGTTCTTACTAGATCCACACCCAAGAAGGGAGAAGACGAGCAGACATCACCTGAGCCAATAACACTGACATCAGGACATAGTTACAGCATGAGAGAAGCGATTTGCCTTATGTAGATTGATACAGAGTATATGAGAAGAATATTGTTTAGCCTTCAAGTTTTTTTTTTTTTGAGATAGGGTCTGGCTTGTTCAGGCTGGCCTTGAGCTCAGCCTCAAACTCACATCACAGCAATCCTCCTGCCTCTGCCTCCTGAGTGCTGGGATTACAGGCATGAGCCACCACGTCCCGCACTGTGGTATGTGGTACAGATTGCTGCTGGGCGTGAGTCTCCACGCCCAGTATTGTATATGGTCACTGGGGATTGAACCCGGGGCCCTTGTATTTGCAAGACAGGCTCAGGAACCACTGAGCTAAATCCCCCACCCAGGTTTTTATTTCTTTAGTGCTACTCTTTTCCTTAACTCTTCTTGACTTTCTCTGCAGGAAGTTAAACTGAAGGTCATTGTTGAGTGGCGGCATGAATCTTAGATTTCCTTTAGTCCCAGTTCAAGTGGAAACGGCTCCTCAGCCTACCGCTGATTACCTTTCTTACTATTAACATTGAAGAACATCACAGTGACTGTAAAAAGCAAATGCTGTAATAGAAACAAAAAAGTACATAGATATAATATAATCCAGTTCAGTGACAATACCAGTGCCTCCTATGATAAGAAAAAAAATGATGAACAGAGGTACAGCAGGCTGCCCTGTGGTTTTTATTCTCTGGTAGGAATATATTCAATGATTATAGATAAGTAAGTATTGAAAGGATATAAAATACTGAATTTTACTTGTCTGCGGGGACAGTAAAATGCATGCAAGAAAATGTGCTGCATGCGTGTGCGTGTGCGTGTGTGTGTGTGTGTGTGTGTGTGTGTAATCCTGGGAATTGAATCCATTGGCACTCTACCATTGACTTGTATCCCTGACCTTTAATTGCTTTTGCTGGCCTCAAACTTCTCATCTTCTTGCCTCAGCTTCCTAAATAGATGGCTATTATAGATGAAGGAAGCATTCCTTAAGCTGAGGCAGGAGAATCGATCACATGACAGTCAGGCCAGAAGAGACTCAAGAACTCTCCAAGGAGAGGAGATACGTGTGAGGGGTCAGAACAGAAGAAAGCCGGGCTGCGACATGCCAAGGGACAGAGGAGCTCAGAGGGTAGAGAGTATGATGGAAGAAGTATGGCCAGCAAATCTGTGGAAGGCAGGCAGGGCTGATGAGGCAGGACCTACTTCTGCTTGCTAAGGTCTTTGAACTCCGAGCAAGATACGTCACAGTTTAGTCACAGGACTGTCAAGGTTCACTTGGGACAGTATTCTCATGACACAGCTCTTCTGTGTTGGAGCATGAATTAGAGGAGGCCAGGGTTGTATTTGTGTACAAATGTTTGCACATAATTGTGAGTTATCTTTGTGGCCTGTTGTTCTCAAGTTCTGTGTAATATGTTTGAGCAGTCAAATGGGAATAAATAATGCTTTCATCAGTTGGGTTGAATAGAGCAGCAGTTTGGACCGTAACGGATAATGCCATTGAGCAGGCTGATTGCCAGGGAGAAGGAAAAGGAGTTTTAGAGACATAATTCCAAGAAGCATCTTCTGTACATTCCACTGGATTTTAAAGGGTAACAGAAACGCAAGAGGCCAAAATGGTATTCAGGTTTGTACCTTGAATGGTTAAATAGAAGATGATGAAAACCAGTGAAAGATTAGTGATGAAAAATAGAAAAGAGAAGACTCTGAAGAAATGGACCAGGGGGCTTTCTGTAGTGTTATAATAAAGATATCAGGAATACTAATCTATATTATAATATATATATATGTCAACGTATTGTTGTAGGTCTACAAGAAATGTATTTTTGACCAACCCTTGACAGATGGCCAGTATAGCCATGAAAGTAGATAAAATTTAGGAGAATTTGTTAAAAAAGAAAAAAAAAGAACAAATTAGTATCGAGAATCCAAATATTTAGCAAGAAACTAACGGTGCATTTAAGCTAGTCTTAGAATTAAAGGATAACTGGGAAAGAGATGATCTCCTTTGCTATCTAAAGTAGTCCAAGTAAAGATGACTAAACTGAGATTGTTACACCAAGGGTTTTCTCGGAGTCACAGTATCAAACGTCTCCCAGGTCTACGTTTCTAGTATTGGTTTCTCAAAATCCAGGTCAGCTTTTTAATGGTAATTTGTCTGCTTTGAATTAGAAGTTGTGACACGAAAAGAATTTTCCCCCGATGATTAGATTTAGCACCATTTGGTAACAACAGATTTTAAGATATCTCTACAGTAAACAAATGTACCCATGTACCAAGAGCAGTATCTCACCAAAAGGTTACAGTATTTGCTGAATGAAAGAAACATGCAGATTTTGAGACTAATTTTTTTAAAGACAAGAGACTCATTTATTTGTCTTTTTCACATAGACCAAGTACAATCATTGACATATAGTTAGAAACACAGTTTAGTTGCCTTTTTGACTGCCTACTACCAGTCTTTTCTCAAAGGCAATTGTTGATAGTTTCAAGAGCAAAAATGTTATTTTTTCCAAGTCTAATAAAAATCCTTGTTACACATAAGTATGCCAAATGTAATAAAAACATAAAATACCCATTGCTTTTTGATCCTAAATATCAAACTGTGCAGGTTTGCTGATAAAGCTACCAGCGCATTTTTTTAAAACCTCTCGCAAATATCTCTTATTTAAAGACTTTCTTTTTAAACCACAGCATGTTGAGATAGTTGTGTTCTATTTATTTCTGATTTCTCTCTTTCTATTTTTTCCCCTTCTTTTTGTATCATGCCCATACAGCTGTTTCCCTAACCCTGACCCCAGCCCACAGGCTTTCCCACGCTCCTTTTCTCGTTTTCACTTGGCATTGATCCTTAGGGTGACAAACGTGTGCCTGAACTGTCCTAATGGACCATCTACAATCCCCTCGGTTTTCCATCCGGGTAATTATGCTCATTTTACTCTGAAATAAAGTGGCCATTCTGCAATAAAGTATTCGATTCATGTTAATAAACCTTGGCCTCCTCTTATTTAATTCCTCATTGCTTAGTAACTTCCTGACACGTCTCTTCTCTTCAGTGGGGTGAGCTCATGGGATCTTAGAGGTGAGGACCGAGGCAGCATGGACGTTGGGCATGTAAAGGTGCCTCTGGCTGCTACACTCAGTTTCTGAGTTTTAACTTCTTGCTATATGAAGTGAAATTGCAGCTACTTGCTTTGAATCATTTAGCAAAGTTGTTTTGATACGAGTTAGCACGTGAAGGTGTACCTAGCACCATTTCATTGAGAAATTTAAAATCAAGGTTGATAATTCTAAGGATACACCCATGGCTCGACAATATCCATAGAAGAGTATTAATTTTAGTCAAAAGGACACCTGAAAGTTCGTGTATGTATGTATATGACGTCATAGGCGGACATAAAAAGAAGAAGTGACTCAAAATAATTCTCACCTCGTGGACTTAATGATCTGACAGTGAGTACCTCTCTATATATCAAACAGTCTGCTGTTACGTCTTTTTTTTCTGTGCAGAATAATTGATAGCCAAACTGAATTACTTTCTTCTGTGCTGTCTTTATTGTCCAGTTTTTCCCAACAGTTATTTAGTATAGTCTGAGAAATCAAGGAAAAAATAAATAATAATTTAATCAAGTGAAATAGTAAGCAGGTTTAAATTATGAATTTAAGTGTATAAAGTAAAGGCATGCAGGATGCGATTCTCCTTTGCATATGTGAGTGCATGTGTATATATATGTATGTCACTAAATAGTCACAATTTAAAATAAGGCCCGACTTAAACACGTACAAAACATTTATTAAGCAACTACTGTGTTCCAGGAATGGTAGAATAAATAACATTTTCTAAAGTTACAGGTACTTTATTCCAAATTTAGGAGTACTTCACACATACTATATAAAACAACTTTTTATTGCTGTGTATTTCATTTGCATCTTCTGTAGGCTTCCCTCAAGAAATTATGAGAATTCAAAAGGCCCACCATATCTGATTCCTGAGATTTAAATTCGGTAGACAATTTTTATGTGAATGTTTAAAATTTTTCAGACATCGCATATGCCATTTTTAATTTGGAAAAGCATCCTATGTTAGGTATAGAAATTTGTGTAATTCTAAAATCATTTAAACTCAACATGAATTCCCTCTTAATTTTGTATCCAAAGTATATAAGGTGAAATGTTGTGATTTATTTATTTTTTCATTATAAAATTTTCCTTCACAAAGTGGTTGCTTTCATTTAAAACAGAAATACTGATATTGTAGGGATGGTTGAAAAGTTGAAGCAGAATGTATACATGGATAAATGAGATACTTAGTCCCTGTCATTAGATTTCAGGCTCTGTGGATACTTACCCTCTATGTGTAAGTATATTACATTTAACCTTACCTCTGTAGGTGTATGCATTACTTAGCAGAGTTACTTATGTGACATACCTAAATTTTTAGAACCAAATTTCAGTGCACAAGAGTACTGTGATAGAAAAGAATGTCGTCTTAAGTCTGATGGTAGCATCATATTGTATTTGACTTTTATTTTGAATCTTAAAAAGCACTTTCTTTGGAAACTGACTAACTAATCACAAATTGGATCTTCAGAGACTGACACAGGCAAGAAGATTTTACAAAAGTAGAATAGCTGCCCTAGGCTTCAAAGGGAAAACTTGCCCTCATTTTAAGTTTCTTTGGCTAGCAATTCATATATGAAATTATGGTGTATGTGTAAGCATGGACTTTAATCTGGCAAAGGTTGTTTAAAACTTGAGGAGACATCAAAAAGTATATGAGTTCATTGACTCAAGCCCAGCCAGAACTCCTGATTGGTCTTATGGGCCTTTGGGCTCTTAAAACATTAAGATTAGTCCATTAAAATCTGAAAGTATGCATGTGACCACAAGTGTTGGACAGAGAAATAATAGGATTTATAAAACATCTGATATAAAAAGGTAAGCCAATAAAGATTATATTTACAGAAGGTTTATGTGTTGTAGGTAATTTACCTACATTGGCTTTAAAATTTTGTTATAAAGATTAGAAGAAGCCAGGTCTGGGAGTGCAGTCCCAAACCCCAGCACTGTGGAGGCTGAAACAGGAAGATTACCAGTGTGAGTCAAGCCCAGGCAATTTAGGAATTGAGTAAGACCATGTCTTGAAATCAAAATGTAAAAAAGACAGGCTCTGGGTTGATCTCTACAACTGCCAAATGAGAAAGAGATTAAAAGAGTCAATATAAAGCACATTATTCTCCTTATCATGAGATAAGTTATCCTTGACTTAATTATAAATATTATCAACAAGATACCAGAAAGCTACTAAGTGAGCCAGCCTGGATTTGGATTTTAATCTGGTCAGGAAAGGTGGCCTGACCCTGCCCGTAACCATCCTGTACAATGGCATTTGGAATCGGAGTTACAGTCCTTAGCTTAGGACAGCCTCTTGCTACCTAGGCATTGGTTATGTTAAGTTACTCGAACAATTTCAGGTTTCCCTCCCGCAATGAGGAAAATAACAACATTAATCCTAGAAGTGCTGGGAGGATCACATGCAGTGGTGCCTCCATGTTGTCAAATAGAAAGACTGGCATGTAATAGATGCTCAAGAAAGCCTGGCTCCTGCAGCCCTCTGTGGTTGTGCCCTGTGCGGACTGCGTGGGTTATTGTGCAGAGCTCAGACTGAGTCCGGAGAACTCCCTCGCCCTGGCTGGGTGCCTGTTGTTGTTCCTGTTAGCGTTGCTGCTGTTACATTTTTCTTTTCATTTTCACTTTATTTACTGTAGCTATATTTTAAGAAGATTGTTAGCTCACATCTTCTTTGAAGTGAGAGACTCAAAAGAACAAAATGATAGCCTGTAATATTTTGTACATTTTAAATTCCTAAGTGGTATAGTTCAGACTAGCCTTAACTCACTATGTAGCGTAGGTTGGCTTTGAGTTTACACAGGTCCCCCTGCCTCCGCCTCCTGAGTCTGGGGTTACAGGTGTGCACCATTGTGCTTGGAAAGTCCCAGTACTTTTTAATGTTTTTGTATTTTGCATAATTAAGATAGCATATATTGATTGGTACTGTAGATTTTACTGTAGTGACACTGAGGATTGAACCCAGGGCGTTTGCACTGATCTACATCCTAATTCCCCTCCCCCCCTTTTATTTTGAGACAGGGTCTCTCTGTGCTGCTCAGTTTCCCACCCTTGGTTTGAACTTGTGATCCTCCTGCCTCAGCCTCCCAGAGAGCTGGAATTACAGGCGTGTGCCTCTGTGCCCAGATTATATTTTAAAATCAACATATTGTTAACTTTTTTTGTATCAACAGTTTATAGAAATCACCTGTGTATTTCTTAATGTTTTATGGAAGATTGTATCATTTTATTTAAACATTTCCTTTTATTGGACTCATTGTTTATTTCATGTTTTGTCACTTTAAATTAGATAAGATTATTTTTATTTTGGGCTGGGGAGTTAGCTCAGTGGTTCCGGCGCCTGTCTTGCAAGCGCGAGGGTCCGGGTTGGATCCCCGGTATCCACATACCATACTGGGCGTGGAGACTCACGCCCAGCAGCAACCAGTACCACCTACCACAGTGCCGGGTGTGGTGGCTCACGCCTGTAAGCCCAGCACTCGGGAGGCAGAGGCAGGAGGATTGCTGTGATGTGAGTTTGAGGCTGAGCTGAGGGCCAGCCTGAACCACAAAGCGAGATCCTGTCTCAAAAAACCTAAAAAAAAAAAAAAAAGTTTATTTTTATTTTAATGGTACTGGGAATTGAACTCGGGACCTTGTGCTTGCCTGGCAGACTCCCCAGCCCCTACTTTCAGTAACACCAAAGGGAATATTTTTGTAAATTGTTTGCCATTCTGATTATTTTTCCAGTATATTTCTGTATGTGGAATTATGGATTGATTAAGAAGCTCAGCAATCTAGGCTTTAAAACAACGTGTTCCAATCGAATAATTAAAAGGGGAAGAAAATTCTTTTATAGCTCCCTGAGTGGTTGTTTTTGAAGTGCTCATCATATCCTGAGGGTGAGGGTGTAACTCTCCAGAAGGAGGGGAGAGCTGTACACCCGAAGGTGACTCTTCTGTTATGTCCCTTTCCTAAAGTGAATGACACTTTCTTTTCCATAGCAAAGATACCTTTTAAAATGTGGAGCCTGACGAAAAGTGACATCAGGTGTCTCCTCCTGTGACTCATGTTGGTCACGTGCAGAATGTGCCACTGACTACGGGAACATGTTTAGCTCTTGGTGAGAATAGGGAGAGAACACAGTTTCTTACTCATGCTGCTTGTTCCAAAACAGCATGGGGAGCAGGTAGAGGTGAGGCTTCCCAGAAGGCAGAGTGTGTCCGCGTCACAGAAAGACTGTTCCGAAATGTCCTTGACGTGGACCTAGGAAGAAGAAGAGAAAGTACAGTGAAGGTACAGAAAACTGCCCTATGACTTTTAACCACCTCCCTATCTCTGTACCCGTCATGATGAGGCACCGTCACGAATGCTTGCTTCCCAGCTTTACAAGTTGCTATTTTTCTCCTCGGTTGGGATGGAACCCAGGACTTTGAACATGCTAGGGAAGCACTCTACCACTGAGCTAGCTACATCCCCAGGCCTTTTGCATTGTCTGTAACAAGTGAGATGGTGTAAGCGTCAAGCTGATGCTCACCTAATGCAGGGCCAAAGGAACCCCACATCCAAGAAGAATGAAGTTCAACTGGAAATTACAAGTAGCAGGAATCTCGGCCAAAGAGTGAGGTTGGGTCAGGAGCTTTCAGCATGACTGTGGAATTCACAGACATACAAGACCATTCTGCATGTGTCCCAAGGGGTCGGGAGGTGTTGGGCAAGTACAGCGTAGAAGATACCACCTTACTTTTCAGTATTGTTTGGAATAGTCCTTGAGGGATTGATTGCCTGCATAGAGCCAGATAAAATTCCTCTACACACACACACACACACCCCAGATTTATCTCTAGAAATACATGCTTTGGACACTTCTGGGTTAGGGTGTGGTCATTCTACTTTGTCATCTGATTTCAGATAAGTTATCAAGCAGTTAAAGGCTGAATATCTTGCCCTTTATTCTTATGACCTACATCTGACAGGTGTTTGAACTGTACTTTGATTTAACAGGGGAAGGGCAGGTATATGATGTTAGGCTTGTTCAGTATTGTTACAAGAAGTAGAACCAAGACCAGCAAATAGTTTTGGTTTTTTCTGACCTGAAGCAGAGAATGTTGAAATGGTACATACATCACATCGTGTTGGTAAATAGAATAGATATATTAGATAAATCTGTGTCCCATGTATCCAGAAACTTGTCAAATTAGCCCTTCAAAATATGATGGCATTAACTTCTGAGCGTATTTTTGTATACTTTTCTAGTTCTCTCCACCCAGAAGTCAGTCTTTTATTTACTTTTGGCTTTGGATGACTGTAACTTGAATATTTTGTCGTCCGGGAGCCCTTTTATACAAGCAGTAGTTCCACTTGGCTGATCAATCAGTTTATGTTTTTATATGTGTCTTTTATCAGAGGTAAATTTGTGTTCAGATCAGATAACTGAAGACTGGAGCTATTCTGCGAGCTGTGGGGATTGTTGCTTTTTCACTGCAGCCAGGTTAATCTGTAGAATTTAACAATTATACTGCCATCTGTCTTCTCGTTTATAACTGTGGTATGAAATAAGTCAACAGTGTAAAACACTTGTGCCTATGTGTGCAGCACAGAGTTTTATTGGTAATAATAATAAAAGAATGGGTGAGAGAGAGGCGTGCTCACTTGTGCGTTTGGGAACAGAATCTGTTTCTGACTTTCGCTATGAGCAGGAAGTGGGAGAGGTGAAGTGAGGCCTGGTTTTGCGGCTGGGCCAGAGCACTCCGTGTTCCTGAGAGAGGTATTCAGGTCTCACGTCTGTCTCGTTTCTCGCTCCTTTGAAGTCCTTAAAACAGATTGGTAGTAAGCAACATAAAATCGAAAGTAGGAAATATTTGGAAATCCAAGCTCAGAGAATAATCTGGGGTAATTTGGCTCTTGACTGTTGTTATAACTGTATTTTCCTTTCCTAGCTAAATTACAGAATTTTTGAAACTCTACTAATAATTGAAAAGTCTCACTTTCACTTGTGACTTGACATAGTACTGTTGGTATATTTATTTTTAAGTATCAGGGTAGCAGTACTTTTGTCTAGGCTATTAACATGACAATCCAGTATCTTTTTAAAAACAACTACACAGATAAGTGTCAAAAAAGAATTTAAGATAATTCTAGGGTACATACTGATCTATTGTTTTTAGATAAAAATAAACTTTTAAGTTCTGTCATCACTGAGGATACCCATTACTATATAATGTCTTATTTTAAAGGTTTTTCTTCAGAAGAAAAACATAATTTAATAAACATATATTTCCACTGGGGTTTTGTTCTAAAAATATATATAGAAGGAGATGACAGTAACTACATTTAGGTAATAGAGAATCTTGTCTCAACCAAAACTCTTATTATCTCATCCACCTTTCCAGAAAATAAAAATAAGCAAATTTTATCCCTCTGAAGGGAAGTTTTCTATGAATATTTTATGTCTAGGAATATATGAATTTAAAAAGGCAATATGAGTTCCTGATATATTTCTTACTTTCCTGGAAATAATTCCTAAAACTGTTAACATTATTCTCTAGCTGTAACTATCAAACTATAGAACAGTTTTTGGAGAATATAATTTCATAATATTGCTATCATTGTCTAATTTGTTAAAATTATACATTACAGTAATAGAAGGATCATGATATTAGACTTGAAGTACTAGCAGTCACTGTAATATGTAGCCTTTGGAGCCTGGGTTGGTACTAGTTTTAAATAGTAACAAATTATAATGTCATACTTGATATTCAGATCTCTGAAAAAATGTAGACATTTATTGATCAAAATGTGTTGATACATATTTATAAAAATTTTAATAAAGTACATATATTCATAAGGAATGCAGAGGAAACACACAGATTTAAAATAGTGCTATAAATCCTTGTACCTCTATAGATATGAAAGTTACAAAAAATAGTGACGATTAGATATATCTGTTAGAAACCCAATTTTCGCCCGAATCTCTCTCACATTTTTTAAATTTTTCCTTTTCTGGCTCTATCTATCTCTGTCTCTCCCTGTAAGCACAATGTACAGACTTACACAAACTCACTTGCATCTGTGTTGGTTGTCTTCTTCCTTGAGACGCTAACCATGAAATGTCTCACACAACATATACAGCTCAGATGAAAGCGTTCTTTTTCAGAGCACACTTTTCCTAACATCTTGAACTTGTTTTTCTGTGGCAGAGGAAAACATCCTCGTGCACCTGGACAAACAAAGGTGTTCCTTCAAAAACAGACTTGCAGAATCATTAATTCCGGTTTAGAAATAGTTCGAAAGGTAAGTGCACTCTCATGCGTAAGGATCCAGCGATTCTCATTCGCCCTGTGCCACCTGCGGTACTGTGCCTCCGCCGGAGGGTTTCGTTCTCCAGGCAGCCCTGACACCTCTCCGGCTCCGGCGTCCTCCTGTGGTGTGCGGGGCCAGCTGGCTGGGATGCTGAGTGCTGCTGTGCAAACCCTCCCCAAGGTAAGGGGAGGGGCGGCAAAGATGAGACTAGAGGGGGATTTT
Source organism: Petromus typicus (assembly GCA_004026965.1). Taxonomy (NCBI): domain Eukaryota; kingdom Metazoa; phylum Chordata; class Mammalia; order Rodentia; family Petromuridae; genus Petromus; species Petromus typicus. The sequence goes on from PVIR01021881.1 coordinate 26,017, forward strand.
TAAAATCAGCTTGAGTGCTGGGGATCTAGAAAGGGCAGACAGCACATTTATTAAAACCAAGTAAGAAAGGACTCGAGTAGGAATACAGTCATTGTATTCAGGTGTAGGATAAAGAAGAAAGGGTGTCGTTTGGTGAAGTGGAAATTGGTAAGAGATGATCCAAAGTAGAAGTGGAAAGCTTAGTATTTTTTTTTTTTTCATTTTTAACATAATCATAAAGCATGGAGAAAACACAGGTATTACCAAAGTAAATATTTTAAGGTGCAGATAAGTTTTAGCTTAATATTAGTATAATATGTTGTAGCAGTTATGTTGATTTTTACTGAATTGTGAGATAACTAGAAAATAGTTGTTCAGTTTTTCTTGGGGAAGAGAGGGTAGAGAGGAGGGGGGGGGAATTTATCGAGGGAGATATAAGCTGGAACAAAGTAGTGGGCCCTTCTTAGGTTGGAGGGCAGACCTCTGTGTCTTTTTTTCTCCCTCCTTTCCTCTTTTAATCACTTCTCTTAGATTACACATTCTTATCTTAGTAGCAGAGTGATTCAATAAATATAAAGCAGGCATGGAGAGAGGTGAATTATGGACTGCTTTGTAGGCAAAGAACTGGAACATATGCTTATGGTTTAACTGTATAAAAACCCATCAACGAAATGGCTAGTAATAAAGAGTAAATCTTTTTATTTTAAAAAATTATCTTTATTGGTACATTATGAATACATATGATAATCACATTCAATATTAAGAGTCTGTACCAGAATATGACCTGACTTGATTCTCATTTTTTCCCTTTTCCCCCCGCTCTGCATCCTCCCACCTACTATATATATACACAATCTTTGTTTTCTTTTTTCTTTATTATTACCCATTCGTTTTATCCCTCATTAAGGGATAAATCTTTTTAAAATAGCTAAATTAAAATTTTTTCTAGGGTCTATTACATATACAGAATAATTCTCTTAAAAAAACGAATAAACCTTAACAATGATTATAATCATTGCCAGAGCCTTAGCAATGACTATCACCAAATGCCAGATTCTCTATATCGTCCCAGCCAGACGTACATGGAAGGTTGCGGTGGCGTCTCCTTAGGGTTCTATCCCAACTTCTGCCGATCCTGACAGTCCTGTGTTGTGTTTCGCTTGGCACAGCCGACAGCCACATGTCAGGTCCGAAGAAGGAAGGACATAGACTAACCATGCTAGGGGTGAAGATGCTGTTCGTTTTCATGGTAGACTTCGTTGTAGACAGAGAGGATCATCTGTGGAATCTGTGTCATGACTGTGAAAGGATAAAAGCACACGTGTCTGGATAACATGGGATTCGCAGGACCGCATATGGGCTGCCAAAAATGTCAGTCTGGAGGACGCCTGGAGGACGCTTGAGGATTGCCCCAGGTGACCGATGACGGCTGGCGGTAATGCATGTACTGAAGCGTCATTTTACCAAATTAGGGAGGTAGACTTGGTTTTCACCCACCAAAAGAGGAATGCTAAAAAGACGAGTGTTTTTTGTCTTCATTGTACCGTGCTCCTCCTGATCCTGTCTCTTGTTTCTCTCTGTGCTTCTCTTCTCATTGAATATGTCCCTTTTTAAAGTAAAATCTCATTACAATTTAAAGTTCATTGTTTTTTTGCTCTAAGGAACTTTAATATGACTTGTGTGAATTTATGTGTGTTCTTAAGTACATTTTCAGATAAATGAAGATATGTCTAAAAATTGAATAAATAAAATTGATATTTAGCTCAAGGCTTGGTATGGTGGCCCACACCTGTATTCCCAGCACTCAGGAGGCAGAGGCAGGAGGATTGCTGTGAGTTGGAGGCTGGCCTGTGCTACATAGTGCGCTCAGAGGCAGCCTAGACTACGAAGTGAGACCCTGTCTCAAAAAAAAAAAAAAAAAATTTAAAAAAGGGCTTGCACTTATGTTGGGCCAGACATTGGTTTAAGCACTTTATAGATATTGATCTTTGAATGACTATTTTTTATTTTTTATTTTTTAGGTGTTTTGAGACAGGGTTTCGCTTTGTGGTTCAGGCTGGCCCTTAGCTCAGCTTCAAACTCAAGTCACAGCAATCCTCCTGCCTCTGCCTCCCGAGTGCTGGGATTACAGGCGTGAGCTACCACGCCCGGCACTGTGGTATGTGGTACTGGTTGCTGCTGGGCGTGAGTCTCCACGCCCAGTATGGTATGTGGTTACCAGGGAATCAAACCCCGGACCCTTGCGCTTGCAAGACAGGTGCCGGAACCACTGAGCTACCTCACCGGCCCTTGAATGATTTTATAGAATTAATCTTTGAGTCCTTTCAGTGGCACTAAATCATGACCTATATTTTAAGATGCAAAATAAAGTCATTTACAGAATATCTGTTACTTATTTCTATTGTGCTTATCATAGTTCTGTTTAATGGAACTAAGAACACACAGATGTGAAGGGGATATTATATTATTTTGTTTGTCCCTCAAGTCTTTGGCACAGTATATAATTCTCCAAACGTTTATTAAGGGCAGGGAGACAGCAAGACACAATGCCATGACCCTCAGTTTTGGAACATGGTTTCCTGATTTTAAACGCAGGCTTGTTTCTTCCAGACTCCGTGATTTGAGACAAATTAAATACGTCTGCGAGCCCGATTTCTCATTGGTGAAATGTGTGTAATAATAGCACTTAGTTGTTATCAGTATTAAATAAATATTTTTAAAGTCCTTACCACATAAGTAATAAAATGCATATGCCTATTTACAAAGCTTCTGTAAATAAGGAGAGGAAGAGAGGTCGCAGGGAGAGTAGAAGGGGAAAAAATAAGAATCAAGACATATCATGTAGAGATACAAATTCCCTCTGAGGAATGAGATTGTTTGTATACCTAAAATGTACCAA